>JBBPBX010077084.1:0-13351 GCA_038048925.1 Garcialebias charrua
TAATAATAAATAAAATAATAATAATAATAATTAATTCAATTTATAACGCACTTTTCATTACTGAAAATCTCAAAGTGCTACACATATATTGAATGCTACACACATTCATAAACCGGTGGCGGCAGACTACCATGCAAGGTGCTTTCCAGTCCTACCGGGAGCAACTCAGGGTTAAGTGTCTTGCCCAAGGACACAACGACACATGGTGCGGGTCCCGGGAGTCGAACCGCCAACTTTCCGATCGGGAGACGACTGCCATTACCACTACACCACGGCCGCCCACTATTAAAGAAAATTGAAGACGATCTTACTAGATGGAGATCTCTACCCATATCACTTATGGGAAGAGTTGCCTCAGTAAAAATGATGGTGCTGCCGAGAATAAATTATTTATTCTCAATGATTCCAAATAAACCTTCAACTGAATGGTTTAAGTCCCTGGACTCTTCTATATCTAAATTCCTTTGGAAAAATAAAACTCCACGTATTAGTTTAAAAACATTACAGAAATCTAAAGATACCGGAGGATTAGAACTTCCAAACTTTTATTACTACTATTTAGCCAACAGGTTACAATATATATCAAAGTGGTTAAAACCGAATGCACTAGATGAAACTTGGATAGATATAGAACAAACTTTATGTAATAATATTAGGATTTCAGATCTACCATTTATCAGTACAGATTTAAAAAGACATGTCTGCTTTAAGAGCATCAATATTAGCTCATCTCTGACAGCATGGTGGGAGTATCTGAAAATGACAAAGTCTTCACTACTCCCATGTAGACATACACCTCTCTGGAACAATCCTGACATTCAACAAGAAAATAATATGTTAAATTTCCCAGGTTGGAGAATGAAAGGTATTGAATGTCTGGAACACATATTTGAGGGTATAGACTTTATTCCATTTAATAAATTAATAATACAATATGACATTGATAATAAATATTTCCTACAATACCAACAAATTAAGTCAATTGTAAAAAAGAAATTTAAGCTTAATAAAACATTGTTGGAAACACCAACATGTGTGTTAGAGTTTATTAATTTTCAACCACCCAAATTATTATCTAAAATATACAAAAAATTGTCTAGAATCGATGACTCGATAGCACTACCTGTTGAAAAATGGGAGTCAGATTTATCAATCAACTTTGAACAAAAAATTTGGTCTCAAGTATGTTCAAATACTTTTAAATTGACTAGAATCTCCAATTTACAATTAATACAATATAAGGTTCTCTATAGAGTACATTATACAGGTCAGCGAATGTTTAAGATGGGCTTTACACCATCTAACAAGTGCTCACAGTGCATAAGTAATACACCTGATGATTATATTCACGCGCTCTGGTTCTGTCCACCCGTTCAGAGGTTCTGGGTACAGGTATGTGAAGACTTGTCTAAATGTTTGAAATTTAATATCCCACTCTCTCCATCTGTTTGCTTATTGGGTATCTTTGAAGATGTTATACTAGAAAAAAATACATCCTATATGCTTTTCACTGCCTTATGCATCGCAAAGAAAACCATACTCGTAAATTGGAAAAATAAAAATAATCTTAGCATTAATCAGTATAAAAATCTTCTGTTAGATCATATTAGTCTTGAAACAGCATCTGCCGACACATTGGATCAACCTATTTGGCATTCTTTGATCGGCTCCGTTACGTAGTGAGGGTGGGGGTCTGGGATGTGGCCTTGTGGGGCATTGGGACTGGAGGGGGGGGAGGTTGGGGTTTGGGGCGCCGGGGGGTTAGGGCTGCTTGGGCGGGGAGGACCCTGTCTTCGACCTGGGGAGGACCGGGGGGGTTCTGGGGGATGTCTGCTAGGGGCGGCGGGGGAGCTGACTCGCTGTGGGAGCATTGTTCCTGCAGATATTTTCTCCCCATCCCTCACCACGCACCTCCGCCCTCTTCATCTTAAATTAATACATGTAGGGAATTTGAGTCTCGGGTGTGCTGCAATGGTTCTACATCTCTGTTGTTCAGAACACCTGGGACTCAATTTTATATACACTTTAGACATTCATTCATAAACATCCTCATAAAAGTCACATCTAGGGAATGGAGAGAGCACTATGGTTATGGGTGGTGGGATGACATCACTCTCGCCCCCATGCCTATGCTCACTCAACATTATGCATTTAGACAATAAGGGCCTGGGTTAGAGTTGGAGTGGAGGGGAAACTGGTACAATGCCAACCTTTGCTCCTTCTCTTTCCCTTTTAATTACACTTTAGAACAACACTCACCAACAGTACATTTGGGGACGGGGGTGTGTGTGTCGGGGTCTTGATTTGTTAATTTAATTTTATTTATTTATGTATTTATTTATATATATATATTATTTATTTATTTTTCTCTTACCCCCCTGGTTGCCTGGCGGACATTCTGGGGATGGGCTGTCAGGGGTTGTGCTGGGGTGTGGGGGGGTTCGGGGCCTGCGGGTTCGCCGTGGGCGGGGCTGGCAGTGCGCTCCCCCTGGGGCTGCTTGGACTCGGGTGTCCTGTCCTGTCGGCAGGGCGCGGGGTGGGCCGGATCTTGGATGTCTGCTACTCTCCACCCCAGAATGAATGGGCCTACCTCCTGGGTTTGGATGTGGGCTGCCCCACGCAGGGAGCAGGTACATGTCTTGGACCTAGGGGGTATAGAGTGTGCATCGGGATTATGAATGGAACATGTCGTTATTGTTTGTCTTTCTGTGACTGAGGGTGAGGATGAGGGTGGGTCTGAATGAGTATATCTGTGTATGAATGTTTAAGTGTCAGGCTGGGTTTTGGACTGCCCCCTCTCTGATACTTCCGAGGCTACTTAGTGTCGCGCTCCTGCCACGTGGCCCCCCCTGGTGGGTGTTCCCTTGCCTGCGGGCGTGCTTGGGGCCCTCACTATCTGGGGTTGGGCGTTTGTCGGCACGGCCTGGTGGCTGCTTGGTGGGGCTCGTGCCCTCTGGTCCGGTCGGGTCTGGGCCTGAGGGGTGGGCGTCCCCGGTGCCCGGGCCTCGGTGACCGGCCCTGGGGCTACGTCGGTGCAGCGGGCTCCGGCGGGGGCCTGTGAATTTGTCGCGGGCGACACCGGGGGGTCATTGTATGTGGTCGCTGGTAGGGGTTCGTCCGGTTCTTCCCCTTGGTAGGATCTGGGGAGTGGGCTAGTGGCTCGTCCTGTTCGGGCAGTCCTGGGGACTCTGGGCTCGGGGTCCTTCCTGGGGTCTTGGGCTTTGATCGCTCCTTCGTCTGCCTCGGGCTTTGGGGGGACGGATCTCTGATGCTTCACAGTCGCTACTAAATGTTCTATTGGAGGAACCTTATACACTTATGCATGCTCACAACCACACACAAATGGATGCAGGGATGTATATATAGATATATGCAGATATGTAGATGGGTATATAAATGAATATAAAAGTATATGTATGTATACTACTGTATATATATATTTGTAGATATGTAGATGGGTATATAAATGAATATAAAAGTATATGTATGTATACTACTGTATATATATATTTGTAGATATGGGTATGTGTATTTATAGAATTCTACTGCAAGCTCATGAATATTATTAGTCTTTATGCATGTATGTTCCATTGTTGTGTTCTGTCATGTGCTTTGCAGGATTGTGGACGGAGGTTGGGTGTGTTTGCCTTGTGCTCTTTTGGTTGATAATTGTTGATTTGTTGTCTTACTTTCTCTTTTCTTTCTTTCTCTCTTAAAAAAAATATTGGAGTGAGAGGATGGCTAAAAGGTGTGAAGGGAGGCCATCTATAAATGGAAAAAAAAAAAAAAAAAGACCAGCTTTCGACGGGGAGCGAGGGCCGAGACCTGTAGCAGGACCGCCTCAGGCTGGCCAGGTGTGAGCCAGGAACAGGTTTGTTCCCCGCCAAGCGGCTCCGCCGAGGTCTTCCTCAGCAAACCGGGACAGAAGGCAGAAGATGGCCTGACGAAACAGGACCAATTCGCAGTTTTACAGGTTCGCCCGCCCATGTGGAACAGGAACCCAGACTTTTAAACCCAGACATTATGTGTGAAATGCAGCAAAAAGCTGGTGACATTTGTGTGTGCACAAAACACGTTTCTGTTGTGTGTGGAAACAAGATAATTTGTTCTTTAAAACACGAAAATAAAGTTTCAAATGCACATCCTGTCCTGTGTCAAAAAAAACAAAAAAAAACAACAACACAGCACCATTTTTATGAAAACAGTCTTGATAAAGGGAGAAGGCAATCACCCCTCCTCCCTCGTGAAACACACAGTGTCAGGCAAGAAAATGAGCCACAGCGGGACGTCAGGAGTCTGTCTACCACAGGCAGACTTCCTGGCGACCGCTGGTGGATAGGTCAGCACATCGAAAGGTGACCGGGTGGGGGTCACTGCCCTACCCGCCCGCACCCGACACAAAAACAACCCAGAATACACATGCCTTCAAGGCTCAGCGTACACGCTCAGTTCTGGAGGGCGTGTCGTCCAAACACGTGGGTCATGACAAACAGTCAGTCGGGGCCTTCGGATGTAGTTCCACAAGCAGCCACCCCCTTCACGGGGGTGTTGCTTTCAAACATAAACCCAGACCGTGCACACGTTCTAAGGGAGGAAATCTCAACAATGCTGCAGAAAGGAGTGATAAATATTGTTCCAGCACACAATATACACACAGGCCACTATAGCAAGTACTTCCTCGTGCCAAAACGAGACCAGGGCTTGAGGCTTATACTGGATCTCAGAGCACTGAACAGAAGGATAAGAACATACAAATTCAGGATGCTTACACTGAGACAGGTAATCCAGTCGGTGAGACCGAGGGATTACTTCTGTGCAGTCGATCTGAAAGATGCATTTTTCCACGTGAGCATCTTACCACGACACAGAAAATATCTCGGTTTTGCATTCAAAGGAAAAACATTCAAATTTCTGGCTCTCCCTTTCAGACTAAAAACTGCACCAAGATCATTTACAAAATGTCTGGATGCAGCCTTAAATCCACTGAGAGGTCAAGGGGTCAAAGTTCTAAATTATCTCGACGATCTGTTGATCCTTGCCAATGACAGAGCCCAAGCCCAGCAGCACTCACATGGATGGTGATGACTCACCTGGAGGCTCTGGGCTTCATCATAAACCTGCAGAAGAGCAATCTGATACCATCTCAGATTACCGTATTTTTGGGAGTACAGGTCAACTCCATTCTGTACAAAGCATGGCTCTCAGAGGCTCAGATTTCATCCATCTGCCTCAGCTTGGCACGTTTTCATCTGGGCCAGAGAGTGTCTCTCAAACTGTACCAGCGTCTCCTGGGCTTCCTGGCAGCAGCAATTGTCTACGTGCCTCAGGCCTTATTACAAATGTGCCCTCTGCAGATATGGCTAAACAAACAAATGTATCCTGCCTCCCTCAGGCAGGCAGAGAAGATACTGATCAGCCCAGAGTGTCTGACAGCCCTGGAACCCTGGAGGGCCCCTTCAGTGTTCAAGACAGGCGTCCCGCTGGGACAAGTACTGTCTCGTGTGATGATCACCACAGATGCTTCAAAGACAGGTTGGGGAGCTTTCTGCAGAAACCAGCATGCCCAAGTGGTCTGGAAACAGCAGGAGGCAATGCTCCACATCAACTTCCTGGAACTGAAAGCTGTTTTTCTGTCCATGAAGCACTTTTACAAGAAGGGGTTGATTACAAAACAACACGTCTTGATAAAATCAGACAACAGAATGACAGTGTCCTTCATCAACAGAGAAGGGGAGACAATGTCCCGACCCCTCCTCAGCCTGACACACAAGCTGCTCACGTGGTACAGCTCCCGAATATTGTCGCGGAGGGCGACACATATCCCGGGTGAGCTAAACCACGGGGCAAACACCCTCTCCAGAGGGCCACTGCTCTCCTCAGAGTAGAGATTGAATCCGCGTATCGTGGACCAGATCTGGGCACGATACGGGCAGGTATCCGTCGATCTCTTTGCCTGCAGCAGCAGCACGCACTGCGTCCTGTATTACTCAATAAGAGAAACAGATGCACCGCTGGGAACAGATGCTCTGGTACACAACTGGCCAGCAAGGATGCTATATTATGCGTTTCCCCTATCCCCCTGATTCAAGCAACACTGGAACATGTACGTAGGGGAGCTCTTTTCTTGATACTCATAGCTCCCAGATGGCCACAGAAACCGTGGTTCCCAAAAATGATCTCACTGTTGTCAGGGACCCCATGGTAGCTGCCCCCCCCAAAGGGACCTGCTGACTCAGGCCCACGGGCAGCTCTTGCACCCACGTCCAGAGTTATGGCAATTCTCAGCCTGGCCGCTGAGAGGAACCGGCTGATGGCCTCCGGCCTCCCCGGTAACGTCGTAAACATGATACAGGGAGCGAGAGCCCAGTCAACTCAGACTCTCTACACTCACAAATGGCGTGTTTTTGAGGCCTGGTGTCTAGAGAGGAATATCATCTCATATTCCTGTGACCTGGTCCAGCTACTCACTTTTCTTCAAGACCTGGTGGAGAAGGGTCGCTCTTTCTCCGTCATTAAGGTATTTTTGTCAGCCATCTCAGCGTGCCACGAAGGCTGGGGAGGTAAATCACCTGGTACCCACCCTCTCATGATACGGTTCATGAAGGGCGTACTCAGGAAAAGGCCTCCCAGCAGGACTCTGGCCCCTGATTGGGACCTCTAGTTAGTACTGGATGCTCTGTGTGAGCCTCCTTTTGAGCTTATTAGCAGCATTAAGATAGATTTGTTATCTTATAAAACTGCTTTGCTCTTAGCTCTTTGCTCAGCTAAACGTGTGGGTGACCTCCACGCTTTATCTGTGCACCCAATGTGTACCAGGTTTGCCCCTGACGGGTCAAAGGTCATCATACGTCCAAACCCCGCATACGTGCCAAAGGTTCCAACTCTAAATCCCAGAAGTCTGGACTTTGAACTCTCAACGTTTCCTCCCCTCTCTGTCCTCACTGAAGGACAGAGGAGGCTGAATGCACTCTGCCTTGTCATGGCCTTTAAGTATTTACATTGAAATAACTGTCAGTTGGAGAAAAACAAACCAGCTATTCATATGTTTTGCCAATCCAGCTGCTGGAAGAGCCCTTTCAAAGCAACGCCTCTCACACTGGGTGACTGAGGCCATAAAAAGGGCGTACAGTAGCAAAGGTCAACAGGTGCCTTCTGGGGTTCATGCCCATTCCACTCGAGGCCTGGCTGCCTCATGGGCTCTTTTTAAGGGTGTACCAGTGGCAGACATATGTGCTGCTGCCAATTGGACATCAACAAACACGTTTGCAAAACACTACAGTTTGGATGTCACAGCATGTGACGTCACTCAGGCTGTCCTCTCTAACACAGAGTAGAAAACAGCTAAAAACGCCTGCAGTATAAAGGCATAAGTTCTCACAAGCATGCATTTCCAGAGCATTTTCAGGGCGTGATTGAAATACGTTCCCATAGTTGATGTGTTGCACCGAGTGCACTGACTGACGAGGGAACTGAAAGTTATGCACCATAACTCATGTTCCCTGAAGGAAGGGAACGGGGTACAACACATGTTTGCCCTTTCAAATGCCCAAGCTCTGTGAAGTGCACTTGGAGGAAGTAGGCTGGGCGTCATCCGGTTTTATACAAAGAGGGCGGGGCCTTTTTGATGACGCTGACACCCACCTGCCTTTAGAAAAGGCGTGAATGTATTACTTTAGGTGAACCGCGCGGCGGCGCAATTCCCATAGTTGATGTGTTGCACCTCGTTCCCTTCCTTCAGGGAACATGAGTTATGGTGCATAACTTTCAGGTTTTGGTGCTTCTGGTGGCATGGGCAGGGGCCAGGTCCTGCTGGAAGATGAAATCTGCATCTCCACACAGATCCTCAGCTGAAGGAATCATAAAGTCCTCTAAAACATTCTGGTAGACTCCAAAAAAGCTAAGTCTGGTCCTCTGGACATTCAAAAAACAAAACAAAACAAAGCAAAAAAAACTGTAGAAACGTTTCGTCTTTCGTCCGAAAGACTTCCTCAGTCTGAGAAGCTGTGTTCAGCTGTGTTCAGCTCAGTCTTCTCCCACAGTGGATCAACCAGTTGGCTGATGACAGCCAAAACCCTCAGCCAACTGGTTGATCCACTGTGGGAGGGTGCTATTTATAAGACTGAGCTGAACACAGCTTCTCAGACTGAGGAAGTCTTTCGGACGAAAGACGAAACGTTTCTACAGGTTTTTTTGCTTTGTTTTGTTTTGTTTTTTGAATGTCCAGAGGACCAGACTTAGCTTTTTTGGATTTTTCTACCTGGATTATTGAGCATGCATCAGGGTATTCTGGTAGACTGTTGCAGTGACCTTAGATTTAAGAAAGCAGAGTTTACCAACACCTGCACCATAAATTGAACCCCAAATCATGACTGACTGTGGATATTTCACACTGGACCTCAAGCAGTATGGGCTCTGTTCCTCACCCTTCTTCCTCCAAACCATATGTGTCAAACTCAAGACCCGGGGGCCAAATGTGGCCCTCGTTGACATCTTATCTTCACTTCAACACTTGCTCTTCTCAAGGGCGGATGTCTCCTCTTGGTCTCCGCTTTGCTTTTGCTTTGTCTTGTCTGTGAAACTGTCTGAGAGCCTCTCTTCTACAAAATCTTCCGAATCATAACTATGGACTTCAATTTGGTCAGTTGGTCCCTCAACACAACTGATAACATTTCTTCAAAAAGAAGACAGGCTGTAGGTGAGCCGATTTGCTCTGTTGACATGCACACAGCTGGATATCTCATCCACTTGGAAGACTTGATGATGTGTCTATCTCTGCTGTCATCTGTGGATCTGAAGGACACATATTTAATTGGATTTATGATAACTGGTTCCTGCTTTTTGGATTTGGCTGGTTCCTGGTCTATCAACACACAAAGAAGATGTTGGCAGCTAATCTGGACCTAGTCAGGCTGCCTGCCTTACATGATGGCTTGGTTCATGTCTCGAGAACCCAGACTTTTGGCTGAATGGATTAGATCTCGGGGATTCTCTCAGGCACGTTCCATTGGTATGGTCATTTTAATTTGGGCATTTCGGAAGCGAGTGGACCAACACAGACTGAAGGTCTGAAGGTCATTAAAGTTCTGCCTGTCCCCAAAACAATTGTGTTTATCTGAAATTTGGCTCACTGACTGGCCTTGACAGGCCGTCTTATCTCAACACACCCGCAGAAGTTTTGTAAACCTGATACTCTCTCACCCTCCCAAACCTTCTGCTGAGGAATTCCACAGACTTTTCAAAGGAGCCAAGCTGAATAAACATTCTGTCATCATTTCAGGACTCTGGATTCGCCTCTGGCCGTCCTCGGCAGCTCCCCCCACCCCCATGAGTGTGCACAGATCTCCAGAGGGAAGTACTGTATATGAACTGAGTGATTCTATCTGAACTCTGCAGTGCCTCTATGGGCTGGCTTGCTCACCGCCTTTTGAGTCCCCTCCCCCGCCCCCTGCCTAATGTCGGTGTCATTATGTGCTTGTGTGCAAGATTTTTTTCATGACCACATTTTTGACCTTCAAGCAGAGGTCAAAAATGCGTTAGGATTTTTTTTGTCTCCAAACCCTATGTGTCATTTTTCACCACTTTTATTGTCTGCCCAACAGATCTCACTTGTAAATGAGTCTTCGAGGATCAATGTGACCTCTCTGTTTAAATAAAGGTTGAACAAATGAATGAATCTGACCCTCAAGATATTATGTGAAACGTGAAATACTTCTATCTCTTTGATTGTTTCTGTAATCTTTGATTATGATGTCAAAAGCCACAACAGAGAACATCAAATGAGCCCAATTAAACTCTTGTTGAGGAACCTGTGACCAAGAAAATATGTTGGGTATCTGATTTGAGTTAATGTAGTTTTCGAAATCAGCCCTTAGTTTGAAAAAGGGTTTAATTTCATAAAGAAAATGAAGCCTTCATCCTGCGCCCTGGATCTCTTCCCCTCATCTCTCATAAAATCCAATCACTCTGCAATTAGCCCATTAATCACACAAATAATAAATCAGTCTCTACAATCTGGTCATGTTCCACTGCCTCTAAAAACTGCCATCATTAGGCCTCTTCTGAAAAAATCTAATTTGGATCCCGACATTTTTTCTAATTACCGCCCAATTTCCCACCTCCCGTTTCTGTCTAAAGTGCTGGAAAAAGCAGTTGCTGCTCAGCTGCAGGACCACCTACAGCAACACTCTCTGTACGAGAAGTTCCAGTCGGGATTCAGAGTAGCTCACAGTACTGAGACTGCATTACTGAGAGTTACAAATGATATCCTCATGGCTGCTGACACTGGCTCTCCCTCCGTCCTTGTCCTCCTTGACCTCACTGCAGCCTTCGACACTGTGGACCATAATATTCTCCTCCACCGTCTTCATGTGGAGGTCGGTCTCTGTGACACTGTCCTGGACTGGTTCAAATCTTTCCTCTCCGATAGGCTGGAATGCGTTAGTCTTGGCAATGCCACTTCCCAGACAGTCGGTGTCTCCTGTGGTGTCCCTCAAGGGTCAGTTCTGGGGCCCCTGCTGTTTTCCCTTTACATGCTGCCTTTAGGTCAAATTATTAATCAGTTCAACATTTCTTTTCACTGCTATGCCGACGACACACAGCTTTACATCAGGACTGGATCATCCTCATCATCCCCATCTCCATCTTCACTCACTGCCCTCTCTACCTGCCTGGAGGAAATAAGGGCATGGATGAATCAGAACTTTCTTCAATTAAACTGCTCCAAGACTGAGGCCATAATGATTGGCACCCCTCACCAGATACAAACATCAACTTTAACAACAATCTCCTTCTCTGGTCAAGACATCCCCCTCTCCACCTCTGTTACAAATCTTGGAATAAAAATGGACTCTCATCTTACATTTGAAAATCACATTAAGCATCTGTTTAAAACCTGCTTCTTCCATCTTCGAAACATCTCCAGACTTCGCCCATCTCTGACTTTTTCCGATGCTGAGAAACTCGTCCATGCCTTTGTCTCCTCCAGGCTCGACTACTGCAACTCCCTGTTTATTGGAATCCCTGGCAAAAATCTTCAGAAACTTCAATATATTCAAAACAGTGCAGCAAGGATTTTATTGAGAGCTCGTAAATTTGAACATATTACACCCATTCTCCATAACCTCCATTGGCTTCCTGTCACCTACAGAATTCAGTACAAAACTGCTCTCATTACACACCAATGCTTACACGGAACTTCACCTGACTATCTAAAGGACATTCTTGCACCATATTCATCCACCCGGTCTCTACGATCACAGAACAGTAATCTACTTCACATTCCACGAACCAAATTAAGGACCATGGGAGACAGGGCATTCTGTGTGGCTGCCCCCCGCCTATGGAACTCCCTCCCTGACTGCCTGAGAGCTCCACAGTCACTGGTTGACTTTAAAAGCGGTTTAAAGACTTTTCTTTTTAAGCAAGCCTATTCTGCCTCCGCATGATTTTATCTTTGATCTTGGTTGATAGTATTATTGATTTTACTTGATTTTATCACTTGTTTTATTTATTTATTTATTTTTTAAGCAGGCCTATTCTGCCTACGCATGATTTTATCTTTGATCTTGGTTGATAGTATTATTGATTTTATTTGATTTTATCACTTGTTTTATTGTTGTAGAGATTTTTATTAATGAAAAGTGCGGTATAAATTGAATTTATTATTATTATTATTATTAATTTTGGCCCCCTTTTGTACGTGAGTTTGACACCCCTGCTCCAAACCCTTGGACCTTGATTTCTGAATGAAAGGCACACTTTACTTTCATCAGAAAAGAGAACCGAGGAACCCAAGAGTTGTAGTCCATCTCCCGGATGCGTCTGAATTAGAGCTGTCATAGGGCCGGAAATCCACGGCCCTACCCTACCCGAGCCCTTAGTTTAATTACCCAAGCCCGAGGGAGCCCGCTCATTTCCTAGAAATCACCGCCCGACCCGACCCTACCCGATTAAAAAAAAAAAAAAAAAAGTGCGGCAACTTGTTCCGCCGCAGATGAGAGCAGTGTACGGACGTGAGCGTGCACCTGACGCACGTCAGCTGGTGACATCATTTTGAGCTTGTTAAAGTTAGGCCACAGAAATAATGCAACTCTGTGCAAGTCGTGGATAATAATTTTGCGCTCCAGCACTTCTGCATGTCTGCGGCGCAGAAACGCCTGCTGCGGAGAGTCTGTGTGTGAGGACTGGCAGTGTTGCTTCAGTTTCTCATTCCAGACAGAGACAAACCAGGTTGATGGTGGGATATTTGTCACCCTCCAGTTCTCTCTGTGCACGGTAAAATGGTTCGAGAAATGTCACTAAAAAGTCCAGCATGTCGGGGGAGACGCTGTCCAGGCGCGCCTGCTCTCCGCGAGCCTCCATCTTCTCACACAGCTCATTGTAAATATCTAGCACGAGTTGCGCAATTTAGTGGCTGCGCTGCGGTTTTCACCATCTAAATTCACTCTATTAATTATTTCCTCATCAGTAAACTTACTGCCTTATATTCTTTACAAGCAGATTAAAACAATTTTATATTGTGTGCATTTTTATTTAGTTTTGTTTGTGCTGTATGATTAAAAAAAACCACATCAAAGCCCGAGCCCGACCCGGCCCGCCAATCAAACGCAAAAATATGGCCCTACCCTACCCGAAGTCGGGTAGGGCTCGGGTAGGGTAGGGCTCGGGCGAAGAAACGACACCTCTAGTCTGAATGTGGTGGTTTTTGAAACTGTGACTCCCTCCTCATTCCACTCTTTCTGCATCTCTGCCAGATTCTGGAATCTTCTCTGTTTGATAATCCACTGAAGCCCACAGTCATTTCTTTTGCTGCTACATCTTCTCCTGCCACATTTTGTTCTTCCATAGACTTTCCATTGATATGCTTGGACACAGCACTCTGTGAACAGCCAGCTATGAACTTTTGTCTTACCCATCCTATGGAGGGATCAATGATGGTCTTCTGGCCAGTTATGTCTGCAGTCTTCCCCATAATGAACCGAACTGAGACAATAGAACCAAACTGAAGCAATTTAATGACACCTGGGGAAACCTGTGCAGGTGCTTTGAGTTTAGTAGATGATTAGTGTGTCACACTCAGTTTAAGACATTCATGTCCTGCAACATTTGGGCTGATGTCTTCACAGTATTCTATTTTTTTTATCCTGTTTTTGTGGATTTCATGAGCTGGAAACTCAAATTATGTAAAAATACACAAATAAATAATTGAAATTGTTTAAATTGTGGGCCCTGAATCTATCATCTCCAAATGTATTAAAGATTAACTTTTTGAATGGAATTATGGAAGTTAAACAACTTTTCCGTGATATTCAGATTTTTTGGAAAGGGTCTGTATGTGTGTGTATGTATGTAT
>JBBPBX010077085.1:3277-16953 GCA_038048925.1 Garcialebias charrua
AATATGAACTGAGTGTTTTTTATCTGAACTCTGCAGTCTCTCTGCGAGCTAGCTGCTCACTGCCTTTGAGTACTCCACATCCCCCCCGCCCCCTCTCTGCATAATGTCGGCATCATTATGTGCTTGTGTGCGAGATTTTTTTTCATTACCACATTTTTGAATTTCAAACAGAGGTCAAAAATGTGTTAGGGATTTTTTTGTCTCCAAACCCTATGTGTCATTTTTCTCCACTTTGATTGTCAGTCCAGCATATCTCACTTGTAAATGAGTCTTTGAAGCTCAATGTGACTTATCTGTTTAAATAAAGGTTGAATGAATGAATGAATGAATGAATGAATGAATGAATTTCAGTCCAGAAAACTTGAAAAACTCATCTCAAAACGTACAATTATCCACTATGAGCACATGGGTGTACTACTTATAATAGTGTACCAATTCTGCAGACTGTTTAATCTATGCTGGTTCAACGGTGCCTTTATTTAGTTAGCTTTTAGTTACCGTAAATGATTTTTATTTAGTGTTTTTATCAGCTGTTCGGGTTTTAATCAGCTGTTATTATTTCTTTTGTCTATTTTAATCTTTTATTTTGTATTTTGTACAGCACTTTGTGATTGTATCTATGATAAGTGCTATATAAATAAAGTTTACTTACATACTTACTTTATTTATTTAACCTAACAACTTTGTTATTGTCTCCTGCATTTTCCTCACATTTTTTTAAATCACAGGAGATTATGATAAGAATGCCAAGGACCAGCTTCGGATATTTCTTGGCTATCAGCACTGCAGAAAAGCTCTGGGTCTGAGTCTCAACAAACAATATCTGATCATGGGCTCAATCACAGATATTCGCATTGATAACACATCGTAAGTTTGTTGTATCTTCAGTCTTTACTTTGTGGTCCCACTGAATGTTTTAAATATCAAGTTCAAGTTACAGTATTGTTGTTGAAGTGGTTCGCATCACCCGTGGTACATGAGGTGGAATGAAATGTTGTATTCATAAATGAATTCAACTGTTATGTGTTGTCATCAGTACATGCACACAAAACAACAAAATATCCCCTCTACATATAATCTAAAGGCCCCATTTATAGTAACTCACCCAAATGAATCAACATAGCGAAAAGGTCTCATGGTGAAGAAATGTTGAATAAAGTACTTCAAAGTGATACTTCAGTGAAAGTACAAGTATCGAATCCCACATCCGCCCACCATGTGTCGTTGTGTCCCTGGGCAAGACACTTAACCCTGAGTTGCTCCCGGTAGGTCTGGATGGCGCCTTGCAAGGCAGGCTACCACTACCGGTGTATGAATGTGTGAATGAATGGGTGGATGGCTGGTATTGTAAAGCGCTTTGGGGCTCCTCACAGGGGGCTGGAAAGCGCTATATAAATAAGCTCCATTTACCATTTACCGGTACCATTTACCATCTTACCATAAAATTACTTTGGTAAAAGTTAAAGTCTCCTTTAAAGTTATTACCTAAGTAAAAGTCTTAAAGTATCAAACATTTAATGTACTTAAGTACAAAGTAAATTTCTCTTATAAAATGTACTTAAAGTAAATGGTTAGAATTTCCAAAACAACTCATTACACAAGTTCAAAAAAAGTTTGAAACCTATTGTTTAGTAAAAAAAGGAGAGTTACAATAAGTTAATAAAGCTTACATATAATTACAAATGGCATGAACAGACGGAGTGAGACAAATGTTCATAATATCAGAAAGATCCAGTGTTATACAAGAGTACGACAGTACGCATAAAAAAATATATCGTTGGGTTTCAAACCATAAAAAAGAGCCTCAGGTGAAGTAAATTCTTGCTTGCACCAATACTTGAATTTTCACACTCTGTGATAATGAAGCCAACTATTTTAAATATTAGGAAAATGTATGTCTTTTAACATCTAAAAATGAGAACTATAAATGTACACTATTTATTTTTGCTACTGTATGATATACTCAAATATTTATTTATTCTTCTTACAGCGTTTATAAACCTGGTAAAAAAATTATATGTTGTGCATTTTCCTGTGCGCAGATACAACTATATGTTTGGTGAGAATACCTGGGTGGAGTACTGGCCCACAGATGGCGAGTGCCAGGCTGAGAAGTACCGAGCAACTTGTTTGGGCTTGCAGGACCTGGTTGAGCAGTTCACAGTCTTTGGCTGTTATAAGAAGTGACACTAAAGAAAATAAAGCCTTTTTCATGTTTTAATAATTATTGATCACATGCTGATTAAGTGACACAATAAAATATAACTGAGCATAAAATCTCAGCTGAGACTTCAACAGGCATCTGTTTGTCTAAAAATAATTGAACAATTTTGGGTTATTTGAATAAAGGAATCATGTAAACACCCTACATTTGTTTATGCGTGATTTTCAAGGGGGGTTCTTTGCTTATTTGTTTTGTTGCTGTTTTGGGGGTTCAACATATGCATCTGAAGCTAGACAACAAAGTTATATTAATGAGAAATCAAACATGTTTCTTTTTTTTGTTTGTTTCATAATAAATTTGGAGGAAAAAAATCAAATTTCTGCTGTGATAATCAGGCAAACAGCACGTTAAGACATGTACAATAAAACTTAATTACAAGTGAAAATGTGATTGCTTATGCCTGAAATGTGACTTTTACATTGTACAGATATATAGACGTATATAATGTGATTCCAGATAGGATGCACACATACACATAAAGAAGTGACGTAATTTGTCCTTAAAAGAATGATGTTAGAGCTGTCTGAAATGTTCATTTTGCCCAAGAATGATTGAAAATTGGATATAAGCAATACGTATTTGATCAGACGTTTAAATGTTAAAATGGCAACCTAAACTTTTACTGGTTTTTATGTATTTTAAAAATATTTCCACTACTAAAACTGGAACTGTTTATAGTAGTATTTATCCGTAAGAGTGGGACTGTGGCCTTTTTTTAATTTTTTGAATGCCAACTACAGTAGTTCAGTTGAATTCAATTCAGTTTATTTATATGGCAACAACAACAGACATCATCTCAGGGCACTGAACAGAAACAATCATATTCATATACTTTATACATATATATACAGTATATACGTATATACTGTACTGTATATGCATAAATTTAAGACTATTTGTCTGAGGAGCAGACTTCTTTGAATTTAACTTCATGGCAGAACTTTCATCGTGAGCAAGCATGAAGGCGACAGTGGAAAGGATAAACTCCCTCATGAGGAAGAAACCTTTAGCAGAATCAGGCTCAGGACAAGCGGCCATCTGCTTCGACAGGCTGGGTTTGAGAGGAACAGGAGGAAGGAACAGATACACAATGGCAGGTCAAGAATCAAACGTGTTAAGATAGAGATAATTTCAAATGAAAACTATTCAATTGCAACAATTCATTTCAAGAAATGAGGTCAATTTGTCCTCCAGTAGTCTAAGCTTAAGGCAGCATAACAAGTTGACCCTAACTATAAGATTTATCAAAAAGGAAAGTCTTCAGCCCAGTCTTAAAACTGGACAATGAGTCAGCTTCATGGACAGAAACTGGAAGTTGGTTCCACAAGAGAGGAGCCTGAGAACTGAAAGATCTTCCTCCCACTTTTGAAAACTCTAGGAACCACAAGTAAACCTGCTGTCTGAGAGGGAATTGCTCTGTTGGGAAAATATGAAACGATAAGATCTGTAATATAAGATGGAGCTAGGTTGTTGAGAGCTTTGTAGGTTAGAAGTAAGATTTTTAATTCACTTCTGGATTTGACAGGGAGCCAGTAGAGAGAAGCTAAAACTGGAGATATATGATCTCTCCCACTAACTCCAGTTAAGACTCTGGCATTAGCATTTTGGATTAACTGAAGACTTTGTAAATAAGTTTTTGTATACCCAGATAATAAACCACTGCAATAGTCCAGTCTAGATTCTTTGCATGAACCAGTTTTTCTCCATCATTTTTATATTTACATCATTTAAGTGAGTGTAACTAGTGAAAATGTTATTGTGACTAGAAAAAAAAGAACCTAATGATAATTATATGTGTGCTGCAATTGTTCAAGTTGGCACTGGGTACACTGAGACATTTTTAACATAATCCTCCTCACACTCATATTTCTAAATACTACATCAGCAGAACAGGAGAGAAGTAGACATTTCAATATTGAGTATCAGTATTGAGATCCACGATCAAACTGAAATTGTAAAATAATTTAATCATTATTTTGTGAATGTTGGCCCGAGTCTGGCTACTAAAATACCAATAATAGATAAAGATGTGAATTACAAAGCTACAAGTTGTAAAAATAGTATTTTTCTCGAAGGAACTAACAAAGAAGAAATAATGAATATTGTAAAACACCTCACAGACAAAAAATCTAAAGATTGGGTTGACATGGATATGATGTTTGTAAAATATATACCGTAATAAGTTATGTCATTGAGCCATTCACATATATATGTAATCTGTCATTCTCAACAGGAATATTTCCAAACAATATGAAAATAGCCAAAGTACTCCCTCTTTTTAAGAATGGTGAGAAATGTGTGTTAAATAATTATAGACCAATATCATTGCTACCACAGTTTTTTAAAATTTTGGAAAAGTTATTTGTGACTAGATTGGACAGATTTATCATTAAACAGAATATATTAAGTAACAGTCAATATGGATTTAGATCTAATACTTCAACATCAATGGCTCTTATTGAATTAATGGAACAAATAACAACTGCTGTTGACCAGAAAAAGAGTTGTGTTAGTATTTATGTTGATCTAAAGAAGGCATTTGATACTATTGTAGTGGGCATGACCTTGTCCACTTTTAAGACACCTGTGTACTTTTGAACTGTCCAGTGATGACCTTTACTGACCTTTCAGTAAAGCAAGACATTTACTACAAAATCATTCATTTAGCTGTAATCTGATAAATATAGTCACCAACAGAGACTATTTCTATCTTTGATTTTAGGCTGATGTGATCAAGAATAACTTTTGTCATTTTCATGATGTGTGCTTTTAAGCTGTGTTATTCTGTAAGAGTTTAAACTGTGTTCACTGCTGTGTCAAAGGTGCAGTCTCGGGTCACAGAGACCGGACGGTTTTGTTTAGAAACTCAGAGGACAGTAATCCGTGTTTTTCATGAAAGGGCTCCAGCTTGCTGTGCCTTTCCCTAAACAAATCTCTCTCTGCTCTGGCTGTAACCTTGGGTCTGATAAGGCAAGTTCACTCCTCTCTTTGAATCCTGCTTTAAGTTCTAAGCTGTGGCTGGAACGCAGAGTCTGCAAGAGTCTGCAGAGTTGGGAAGGAACCAGCAGGTTCCTCAAGAGTTTCTGGGAGCTTCGAAAGATGATGTGAACTTTCCAAAGAGCTGAATGACCACAAGTCACGCGCTAAGGACTCGTCATCCAGCTGGGACTGATAACATGTTGTTATGGGTCCACTTCGAACAAGCGTAAGCTCAAGAACTTTGTTTATTCCTTCCTGGAATAAGTTTATCTTGAAGTCAGAGGCCTGAAGCTGACATATTCTCTGATGACCAAGCGAAAACCAGGAGACGTTGGAAAACGTAAACCAGAACCCTGCTTGAAGGTATTGTACTGGTTCCCACAAGGACCCGTGCATCTGAAAAGCTACAAGGTCTTCCCTCTTACCGGGCCGTCGTCAAAAGGTAAAGAGCTGTTTACAAAACGTACCTGGATTTTAGCAGAAGTCGGAGGAGAAGTGTCACTCTGGTATCATGCTCACGATAATTTCTTCTTAAATCTTTCCTCCTACTCTTTCCCCTCTCTATCTAAGCTGGAAACTATAATTAAGCTGAAGAGCCCACAGACTAAATATGTTAACATCCAATATTGAAGTCTGTTGTGTTAAATTTAAGTGTGCTGACGTATTAATTTGAAAGAAAGTGAAATCATGTCAATCAAGTGTAATGGTGTTAATTTAGTTGATTTATTTTAAATAAATGATAGTGTCTCTTTGACATATCAAACTAAGTTAACGTCTTTGTCACTTAATGGCTTTGTGTATTTATCCATCATAAAGATCACAGAAATATTGGGTAAACTGAAAAAGAACAGAATCCGTGAATTTACTATTCAATCTGAATAAGTAAATTAATTAAGGTAAAGAGGTCAGTATTAATATTGACCTCCTCATAACCCCTTACACTATTGACCACAAAATTATTCTTGAAAAGTTGTATAGGTATGGTATTAGAGGGCCAGCACTACAGTGGGTAAATAGTTACTTGAAAGAAAGAAAACAATTTGTTCAAATAAATTATGTCAGATCTGAACTTTTTAACATTACATGTGGAGTGCCGCAGGGTTCTGTACTTGGACCCAAGTTATTTAATTTATATGTGAATGACTTGGTAGATGTGTCAGAACTTTTTTAATGTGTATTATTTGCTGATGACACAACATTTTTCTGTTTGGGTAAAGACATTGAACGATTGTTGGAAAAGATACAGACAGAATTTGTAAAAATACAAAATTGGTTTCACTTAAATAAATTATCGTTAAATTTGGAAAAAACATTTTTTTTTTCCCCTCTTTTTTTCCATTTATAGATGGCCTCCCTTCTCACCTTATAGCCATCCTCTCACACCGATATGTATTTTCTTTAATAGAGAGAAAGAAAAGATAGAAAGTAAGACAACAAAACAACAATTATCCACAAAAAGAGCACAAGGCAAACACACCCAACCTCCGTCCGCAATCCTGCAAAGCACATGACAGAACACAGCAACGAAACATACATGCATAAAGACTAATAATATTCATGACCTTGCAGTAGATTTCTATAAATAAACATACCCATACCTACAAATATATATACAGTATACATACATATGCATTCATATCACATATCCATCTATATATCTGCATATGATATCTACATATACATCCCTGCATCCATTTGTGTGTGGTTGTGAGCATGCATAAGTGAATAAGGTTCCTCCAATAGAACATTTAGTAGCGACTGTGAAGCATCAGAGATCCGTCCCCCCCAAAGCCCGAGGCAGACGAAGGGGCGATCAAAGCCCAAGACCCCAGAAAGTACCCCGAGCCCAGAGTCCCCAGGGCCACCCGAACAGGATCCACTCGCCCACTCCCCAGATCCGATGGAAAAAACATTTTACATGATATTCAGCAATAGTAAAAGGAATGTTGATGCACCATTTACAGTAGATGGAATTGAGATTCATAGAGTTAATGAGGTGTAGTTCTTGGGTGTCATCATTGATGAAAAATTGACATGGAAACCTCACATAAACAATTTTTAAAAAAAATTATCAAAATCAATAGCAATACTGTATAAAGTAAGGGAACTGTTAAATGATAAAGCATTGGTCTTGTTATATAATACATTAATTGTTCCACATTTAATTTACTGCATGGGGTAAGGCATGTAAAACGATTACAAATCCTATTTTTATTTTACAAAAACTAGCAGTAAGAGTTATTACCAGAAAAAATTATAGATATCCATCAAACATATTGTTTCAGAAACTAAAGATATTGAAGTTCTATGACTTGGTTGATTATAGCATTTTGCTTTTTATGTATAGGGCTCATAAAAATACATTGCCTGTAAACATTGTAAACTGTAAACATGTTAAAAGGGAAAGCACTTATTTTCTTAAAGGGACAGAAATATTTGTGAAACCTTGTTTTCGTACCAGTTTGAAGGAGCGGTGTACAATAATTCAGGGAATAAGATGTGGAACGGCCAAGAAGAAAATGTTAAGACAGCCAGATCTCGGTATATATTTAAGAGATTGTTAAAAGTGATTTTTTTTGAAGGAATATGAAAAATAACATAAGAATTTATTTGAGTTGTTGTTTGAGTTGATGTAGTTTTACATTTGGTGATGCAGTTAATTTTGTTCTTTGATAAATTATTGCTGTGAGTTTATTTGGGTAAAAAGGGGCAGAGATTATAAGATTATTCTTCATCTGCTGCCTTTCATTTTATTTTGAATGTATGTTTTTTTTATTTTATTGAGTTGTTGACTTGATTTTAATGAAATGAATGAATTTCAATAAATAATAAATAAATAAATAAATAAATATTGTGACCTTGTTTTAATAAAATGTGTTTCTATTCTTGTTGTGACAGGATTTTAGCCATGACAGTTCTCAATACATGGTAAATTATGATATTGGTATGTAAATCAATACATTTACATCAATATTGTGCTTTACACATATTATTTTACTATTCACATTTATGTGTTTTTTGCTTGTACGAGTAAATGTCACTTTCAATCATTTAAAAGTGCAGAATATTTTAAAGTAAAGTTTAATATGCAACCTAAATCCTCACAAACAATAAATAAATAAAAATATCCTGCCCAGCTTTAAAAATAAATGTAGCTCAATTAGTGACTGGAGCTTCACGTAACCCTATAATAATAATAATAATAATGAATTCAATTTATAACACACTTTTCATTAATAAAAATCTCAAAGTGCTACAAAGTGCAACAAAAGCAAAGATCAAAATAAAACAAGTGATAAAATCAAGTAAAATCAATAAAAATATCAACTAAGATCAAAGATAAAATCACGTGGATGCTTGCTTAAAAAGAAAAGTCTTTAAGTCGCTTTTAAAGTCAACCAGTGACTGTGGAGCTCTCAGGTAGTCAGGGAGGGAGTTCCACAGGCGGGGGGCAGCCACACAGAATGCCCGGTCTCCCATGGTCCTTAATTTGGTCAGAGGAATGTGAAGGAAACCACCTTGAACATAAATTGCTATTTAAGGAAGTTTTAAGGAGGCATGGTGTATCAGTTTGAAGAGCTGTTGTCTCTCAGCGAGAAGGTCGTCGGTTCAAATCCCAGCTGGGGACCTTTCTGGGTGGAGTTTCAATGTTCTCTACGTGCACGCGTGGGTTTTCTCCGGGTACTCGTGTTTCCTCCAACAGACCAAAAACATGTTAGGCTGACTGCACCGTAAAACCTGACAAGTTAGTTGAACTCAAATGATTTGAGGAAACCGATTGCCTTAAATGGTTTAAGTTTATTAACCTAAACAATTCAGTGTAAAAAAAAAATCTATTTAAGTACATGTAACTCAAATGTTTTCATTATCTTAACATGGATAAATAAATTAAAAAAGATCGTTTCATTCAGTAAACTGGACTTAAATATATTAAGTTTTCAACACTCAAATGTATTATTACTTTTAACCTATTTAAAACGTGTTGGTTGTACTCGTCTGCATTGAGTCAGACTAACTTAGATGGTAAAAGTTATTTTAAGATGATCCAATTTAGCTTATGTTACTAAGTTTTATTCTTATAATGAAATTATAACATTCTAGTTGTCACAACTTCTAGCTACTCAATTCATTTGAGGAAACCGATTGCCTTAAACCATTAAAGTTACCTCAACACAAAAGAAACAGACATAATATACCAGTTTAGAACTTTTATTTAACACTCATTTAAAACATAACATCACTGTTAAACAGTTCAAAATTTGTTTTACAAAATAAAAAGTAAACAAAATAAAATCCTTTACTTTACCCTCAACATCAAGTGTCATAAACTGTTCAACAGACACTAAAATGAATGTTGTTCGAACAGTCAATAATACATTAAATTACATTTACAAAATAAAAAGTAAACAAAATAAAATCCTTTACTTTACCCTCAACATCAAGTGTCATAAACTGTTCAACAGACATTAAAATGAATGTTGTTCGAACAGTCAATAATAAATTAAATTACATTTACAAAATAAAAAGTAAACAAAATAATTTTTTTTTACTTTACCCTCAACATCAAGTGTCATAAACTGTTCAACAGACATTAAAATGAATGTTGTTCGAACAGTCAATAATAAATTAAATTACATTTACAAAATAAAAAGTAAACAAAAGAAAATCCTTTACTTTACCCTCAACATCAAGTGTCATAAACTGTTCAACAGACACTAAAATGAATGTTGTTCGAACAGTCAATAATAAATTAAATTACATTTACAAAATAAAAAGTAAACAAAAGAAAATCCTTTACTTTACCCTCAACATCAAGTGTCATAAACTGTTCAACAGACACTAAAATGAATGTTGTTCTGACATTTTATTCACCAACTTTAATACTGTACACTGATGACTGAGGTTCTATTCCATCAACAACCTCATGCTTTATAATTTAATTGCCCTCCATATTTACTTTTCCAGCTTAGTTCCAACAAATTATAGATTTTAGCACATCATTTACATTTACTGGTTTTATAAATATTTTTCGATTTTGCTTTTACTTGTGCATGAAGTTGTGTCTTCAATGATTATTTTTAAATTATTCTTTTGCCCCCATGTGTTGCTTTTACATTTTTCTGTCTCCCGTTTTACTTTCTCACACACTCTCACTCAGTTTTTTTTGTTTCCTTAGTTTTTAAACTGAGGCAGCCCCTCCCAATTTATTATAGGCAAAAATGCATAATTCAAAGTAAAAACAGGAGACAGAGAAGTGTAAAAGCAACACATGGAAATAAAAAGACTTGAGGGAGAAAATAAAAATAATTTAAGTATAATAATCATTTAAAAGACAAATGCATATACAGTACAAATAAAAGAAAAACCAAATAAATATTAAAAAAAGGTAACATGTAAATGATGTGCTAAAATGTATAGTTTATTGGACCCAACATGGAAAAAATATTTGAAGGTCAATAAAATTATTAAACATGAAGGTAAAGTTCTATTTTTTAAATGAATGGTTGCATTTTAAGTGCATTTTTTTAAAGTCATTTGTATATTTCTGCTTTTATTTCTAATTCTGACAGTTTCAGTCTACATATTAAAGTTGTTGAATAAAATGTCATGTTGTAGAAACTGTTACGACGACGAACAAAAACAAATCATTGCCATTTTCATGTATAACAATGTGTGAATACTCAACAAACAATGAAAATAGCTTAAGAAAAATTACCCTAGAATTTCTGCAATTTGCATAGCATCTTCCTGTTTAGGCACAAATCAGAACTTAAACCTTTCAGTCGGCACACAAGCCACTACTGTTCTTCAACAATAAAACCTGTCAACTACTCCAGCTCACTTCTCAAGGCTTGTAACTTGGGTTTGAGCCGCTTCCTACCATCATCAAGATCTAAGAGGACAACCTGAATGAACTCAAAAAAGCCACTTAGCTTTGCAGGGTAGCTCAAATTAAGAGCGTAGATCAGTCCAAACAAAACCACCAGTGAATCAGCCCATGATCTGAGAGACATTACAACCTGATCTTCAAGGATGATCGAGACATGGTGGGTTTCAAAAGGAACTCCAGAAGGCCTCTCCTCCTCATCGACCACTGCCAGTAACGCCACCGCTCCCTCCGGCACTGCATCCAACTCATCCTGAAAATATAATACATGATTAATTACACTCAACAAATTTATGCCTAATGGCTAGTTACGATAAAAATGGGGGGGGGGAGCATTATTACATCACATCTAGATTTTTTTAAATGCAAATCAAAAGAATATTAAAAATTTTCTCTGTTTATACACAATTTCTGAAAGCATGCGTCATGTTCTCAGAACTGTACACTAAAAACCACACACAGTGGGAAAACTCATCAATTCTGCAAAATGAAACTTTACATCCAAAACAATGCTATTTCTTCTCAAAATCGTATTTGCCTTCAGATGACACGCACAAACCATCAGATGAAAAAGACATTTCAGTTGAACACTGATGAGCTCATTAGCTGTGTTTACATGGACAAAATTTTGTGACCGGATTGAAATGTGTTCTGATCGCATAATTAGATAGCACCGTTTACATGGGCACAATCCGTTCATGACGAGTGTTTACATGCAGCAGGCTTTTATTCTGATCCGATGTTCTGACATGCGCAGTGTGGCACACTCCCCCTTAAAAAAACACCGAAGAAGAAGTTACTTCCGTTAAAACCACAGAAGAAGAAGTTGCTTCCGGGACGAAAGTAAACGGACGCGTCAATGGACCCACGCCAGATTGTAATGACGGCGATGAAGTTTTTACTGCACTCCCTGATTGAACTACAGGCGAAGCAGCGCGTGCTTTTAGTTTTTTTTATTCACAGGATGAGAGCGCTGGACGTCCTCTGTCCTCCAAGCTGTCGTGGATAACTGTGGGTACGACAATAAAAACGCTGTATGCTTTAATAAACTTTTTTGCCCTTTCCTTTTCTACCTGTCTGCGTGATACTGTCTGTATTTGTTATTAATTACTATTCTTCCTCTGTTTTCCTGTTTCTGGAGCATCAGTGTCAAGATGCCAGGCAGTGCCATGATGCCAATGTCCTGCGCCACTCAGACTCTATCAAAGGGCTCATCTGTTGACAAAAGTAAGGCTAATATTTACTATATTGCATTTAGTTTTACTACAACGATTACAGCTAAGAAGTATCTCAAAGTAGAGATGCTTAGCTGTAGTTTTATTTTTTTAAATGTTTGTTTGAACCATGTCTTTAAACAAATCGTTAAATGTTGCCAAAATGTAAGGCTAAAATTTACTGTTGTATTTATTATTAAACCATTACAGCTAAGTAATCAGTAGACACTTAGCTGTAAAGTTTTTTTTAATAAAATTTGTTTGAACCATATCTTTAAACAAATAAAAAGTTGAACACTAAATATTGGCATGTCCTTTTTTTGCAGTCTGTGAGGAACATTGAAGGACGTCAGTCTCTTCAGGTGATCCTGTGAGCATGTTGGACTGGCTCGTCAAAGGATACCCAAACTCTCCTCGTCTGACTCCTCAAGTCATTTAATGTTTACCTTTGCTCAGTCAGGTGGAGGTAGAGATGACCTTCAGGTTGATGAAGTCACGGTGGAGAGTTCTTCTAAAAAGATACTTGTCATGTATTTGTGTTCACATGCAGTTAACATTTGTATAAAATTATTATCACAATAAAAAACTGCAAATAATACTAGTGAACATCTGAGCTCTTTAATGGACCAAACATTTTAACAAATTCTTGTAAACAATTGATATTGCTTGTTTGAAACAAGTTTCATTCTTAGTGCAATTTGAGGTATATCAGAAAAACATAAAAATTAAACATTCAAAACGTTTGTACAAAACAAACGATGTGCACAGATCACATCTTGTAATGATGACAACAAAAAAGACATTCTTTGGTCATTTAAAAACTACAGTAACCTGTAATTCAATCAATTCATCACATACTTTCACAATTTTGATGTATGCATGTGATTTAGGACAACAAAATTGGTGACAAAATAATCGTTAACTTCCAAAATGTATGTTTCTGTATCCTGATAGAACAGCAAATGTGTTTTTATCCTGTGAGTCATGCAGAAACTCAGAGTCCTTATTAAACCACCTGACTGTATTAAGTTAGGACATCTTAATTGTACCATAAACTATCAATCCTAATGTCTGTGTAAAAAATACATTTACAGATCTGTCAGGGGACAAAGAAACATGGTTGTGGAGAATTGAAACATTTTCAAATCAGTTTTGAGTTGTTCTAAAGCACATGTGTGAACTTCTTGGGATTCCTCAGTAGAAGACGTGGGACTCTTGCATCTTCTGCCACCTGCCACCATCACCTGCCACTGTCTGTTGTGTGCTGCTGCCAGCTGCCTCTTCAAAGCTGGACTCATCATCTGAAAAACAAACAAAATAAAGTTTAACTGGACCCCTGATATGTTGAAATGTGTTAGGTTAATTATCTGGT
>JBBPBX010077087.1:0-16952 GCA_038048925.1 Garcialebias charrua
CGTATGTATCAAATCTGATATGAACGGGAATATCTGCGCATCCACGTAGAAATCCACGGCTGCTCCCCTGTTGGCGTACGCACGTTTCTGTGGTTATTGTTCCTTTGGCGACACTTACAGGTGATCTGTGAAACCGTGTCCACGATGTGAAAACAATCATAAATCCCACCAAACACACATGATTAACGATTATTACATCCACATGGACGCAATTAGATGAGTGGATATAAAAGCATGCGCCAGATAGTGGCAACAATATTGACAACAATGAGATGTAATTTCTTTAGATAAGAAGTTAACCAAGGTGTATTAACACGCCTACGTTTAGGTCAGTGGGTAAAGCGCTTGCCTTTAGTTCCAAAGGTCGTGAGATCGACTCCCGCATGGTACAACGTTTTTCTTTTTTTTTTCGTTCCAGATTGAAATACACATGAAAACTATTTACAAAACAATAAATCGTCTGCTTCCTTTCATTTCATGTATTGTTCTATTTCTTGTTGTTTCATTCAATAGTTTTCCTGTGGTCTTTAAATCTGGAATGAAAAAAAAAAACATTGTACCAAGCGGGAGTCGATCTCACGACCTTTGGGACGAAGGGCGGGCGCGTTCGCCACTAAGCTATACAGGCATGTTAGATCAGCTTGGTCAACTTCTTATTTAAAAGTGGATGGTTTGTTTTGCACTGTGCGTGCCGAATGAAGCCTTTTTCCGTGCTTCTCTGCCTCACTCAGAAGTGATTTCTGTTCACAGTCCGTGAAGTTCCTCTTTTTTCCACGTTCCGACATGATTTGCAATGGAGCAGAGACGACATTCCTGTCGTGCATGGCATATTTGAATGACTTTGCATATTCATACGGAGGCGTGTCAAGGGCGGAGTCGGCCACTCTCTCATGTGCGCTGAATTCCACGTTGATTGTGTTGTACATAAGGAATGTGCGTGGATTCCGGTGTACGCACAGTTTGATAAATCTGGATTTTTTTGTGCGTGGACACTTTTCTGGATTTGTCCGTACGTGACTTTTCAGTAAGAAATCTACGCAAGTCTTTGTACATGAGGCCCCTGGTCTGTCTGTGCATAAGCAGGCATATAAAGAACATCAGAAAGTGTACGCCTTTTCTTTAAAAGAAGCACGCTCCAAATATTATTCTAACATCATCAACACCTGCCCTGGAAACTCTAAACAGCTCTTCTCCACAATCACTCGTCTGCTTAATCCCATTAAGCAAACTCTTGAGGACTCTGCTCAAAAATGCGACCTGTTTCTTTCATCTTTTAAAACCAAAGTTGACACTATCAGATCTCAGCTCCACAACCTCCCCGTTCTCAGTGTGCCACCCACCCGTCTGCATTCTGGGACCCTAAACAGCTTTGACGAAGTTGTTCAGAGTGAGGTGGAGGCCATCATCAAGAAAATGAAGCCTTCATCCTGTGCCCTGGATCCTTTCCCCTCGTCTCTCATAAAAACCAATCATTCTGCAATAGGCCCACTTATCACTCAAATAATAAATCAGTCTCTACAATCTGGTCATGTTCCACTGCCTCTAAAAACCGCCATCATTAGGCCTCTTCTGAAAAAATCTAATTTGGATCCCAACATTTTTTCTAATTACCGCCCAATTTCACACCTCCCTTTTCTGTCTAAAGTGCTGGAAAAAGCTGTTGCTGCTCAGCTGCAGGATCACCTACAACAACACTCTCTGTATGAGAAGTTCCAGTCTGGATTCAGGGCAGCTCACAGTACAGAGACTGCATTGCTGAGGGTTACCAATGATGTCCTCTTGGCTGCTGACACTGGCTCTCCCTCCATCCTTGTCCTCCTTGACCTCACTGCAGCCTTCGACACTGTGGACCATAGTATCCTCCTCCACCGTCTTCATGTGGAGGTCGGTCTCTGCGACACAGTCCTGGACTGGTTCAAATCTTTCCTCTCCAATAGGCTGGAATGTGTTAGTCTTGGCAACGCCACGTCCCAGACAGTTGGTGTCTCCTGTGGTGTCCCTCAGGGGTCAGTTCTGGGGCCCCTGCTGTTTTCCCTTTACATGCTGCCTTTAGGTCAAATTATTAATCAGTTCAACATTTCTTTTCACTGTTATGCCGACGATACACAGCTTTACATCAGGACTGGAGCATCCTCATCTTCCACCTTGTCATCTCCATCTTCACTCACTGCCCTCTCTGCCTGCCTGGAGGCAATTAGGGCATGGATGAATCAGAACTTTCTTCAATTAAACTGCTCCAAGACTGAGGCCATACTGATTGGCACCCCTCACCAGGTACAAACATCTCCTATAACAACACTTTCCTTTTCTGGACAAGACATCCCCCTCTCCACCTCTGTTACTAATCTTGGAATAAAAATGGACTCCAATCTTACATTTGAAAATCACATTAAGCATCTGTTTAAAACTTGCTTCTTCCATCTTCGAAACATCTCCAGACTTCGCCCATCCCTAACTTTTTCCGATGCTGAGAAGCTCGTCCATGCTTTTGTCTCCTCCAGGCTCGACTACTGCAACTCCCTGTTTATTGGAATCCCTGGCAAAAACCTTCAGAAACTTCAATATATTCAAAACAGTGCAGCAAGGATCTTGTTGAGAGTTCGTAAATTTGAACATATTACGCCCATTCTCCATAACCTTCATTGGCTTCCTGTCGCCTACAGAATTCAGTACAAAACTGCTCTCATTACACATCAATGCTTACACGGAACTTCACCAGATTATCTGAAGGATATTCTTATTCCATACTCATCCACCCGTTCGCTGCGGTCACAGAACAGCAATCTCCTTCACATTCCGAGAACCAAATTAAGGACCATGGGAGACCGGGCTTTCAGTGTGGCTGCCCCCCGCCTGTGGAACTCTCTTCCTGACTGTCTAAGAGCCCCACAGTCTGTGGTTGACTTTAAGAGCGACTTGAAGACCTTTCTTTTCGACCAAGCATACTCTACCTCCTCATGATTCTACTTTTGATCTTAGCTGATATTGTTATTGATTTTAATTGTTTTATTATTTGTTTTATTGTCATTTAATTCTGTTGCTCCTTGTAGCACTTTGAGATTTTCATTAATGAAAAGTGCGTTATAAATTGAATTCATTATTATTATTATTATTATAATTTGAGGCAAGTAAAACACTGCAGGTTAGGTTATTCTAGCGTTTAAATAAGCCATATACAGTATGCTACGAGTTTTTTTTTTTTTGGCTTAGTTCCTGGATGGTTTTTCAAAGAGACAAGGCCACGCATCCTCACGCTGTTTGTGTCGCATGTCTGTTAACACACATGCGCTCACTAGCCAGCAGAACAATAACCGCAGCCAGGCTGAAATACTAATTTACTTTAAATACGTATTTCGGCAACATGACTGTTTTTGTAGCTGCTTAAACAAGAGGCTGAGGAGGAACCAAACAGTTCCTGAGCTCCACTTATGTCAGCATTTAACAAGTAAAGAAGAAAATACAACTTTATAACTTGATGTTGATTTATTTTCTCACACTTCACCTGCTTCTCTTTACTGCTGCCAGAAAGGAGAATGATGAAGTGATGTTGTTTAGAAGAAAATGTCTCGCTCACTTTTCTTCATGTTACTGCCACAAGTGCAGCTGTCTGCATGTGCTGCATCACTTGATTGATGTGACAGGAGGAAAGGAGAGGTGTTTGTGAACTCTTCAGTGAGCTCTCGTCCATCTTCTCTTCTCCTCCATCCTGTTGGAAGCTGCAGACTACAGTATTAAAGCTCCACTGACATGATTTTTTAACTTTTCAAAAAATGGCACAACATATATAAATATTAAGATTGACCTCTGACCGTTTTTGGGAAAATAATGTTAAATGAATGAAAATTCCTCTCTAAAATTGTTTAAAATTAGCGCCGTTTTTTTAGACGGAAATTTCGGGTTTTCCGGTCACGTGTTTGTGACGTCAGATAAAGGAATTCCCTCCAACCGCACATTGAATACAATGGACAAATATATAAACGCATCCGTCGAATTTAGCCATCTAAAACTGTAGATATTAGCGATTTAGCTCCAGTTCGTGAAGCAGAAGTTATTTTGAGTGATAAAAAACAAGGAGCAATGTTTCATTTCTCCGTGTTGCTTGTTGTTATTTCAGGAAATGTTGCACATTCATGAATTGAGCACCAGATGGCAGCAAAGCTACCGTGAACTCTTACAGAGCTCTGTAATGGAGAAATATCTAAACGTATCCGTCGAATTTAGCCATCTAAAACATCAGATATTAGCGATTTAGCTCCAGTTCGTGAAGCAGAAGTTATTTTGAGTGATAAAAAACAAGGAGCAATGTTTCATTTCTCCGTGTTGGTTGTTTTTATTTCAGGAAATGTTGCACATTCATGAAGTGAGCCCTTGGCTGACATCTGGTGCTCACTTCATGAATGTGCAACATTTCCTGAAATAAAAACAACCAACACGGAGAAATGAAACATTGCTCCTTGTGTTTTATCACTCAAAATAACTTCTACTTCATGGACTTAAGCCAAATCGCTAATATCTGATGTTTTAAATGGCTAAATTCGACGGATACGTTTAGATATTTCTCCATTACAGAGCTCTGTAAGAGTTCACGGTAGCTTTGCTGACATCTGGTGCTCAATTCATGAATGTGCAACATTTCCTGAAATAACAACAAGCAACACGGAGAAATGAAACATTGCTCCTTGTTTTTTATCACTCAAAATAACTTCTGCTTCACGAACTGGAGCTAAATCGCTAATATCTACAGTTTTAGATGGCTAAATTCGACGGATGCGTTTATATATTTGTCCATTGTATTCAATGTGCGGTTGGAGGGAATTCCTTTATCTGACGTCACAAACACGTGACCGGAAAACCCGAAATTTCCGTCTAAAAAAACGGCGCTAATTTTAAACAATTTTAGAGAGGAATTTTCATTCATTTAACATTATTTTCCCAAAAACGGTCAGAGGTCAATCTTAATATTTATATATGTTATGCCATTTTTTGAAAAGTTAAAAAATCATGTCAGTGGAGCTTTAACTTCAGCTCACTCACATGTTCTCTTTGATTCAGACTCTGCAGGTTGTCAGAGATCAGCTGTGCCTCTCTGCTCTCAGCTCTTCAATCCAACCCCTCCCATCTGACACAACTGGATCGGACTCAGAACCTAGCCTTGAGAGGTAATTTCTAAGTAGTTTGAGTAAAGCAATTAAGACACTGATTTTTAAAACCAGATGTGGAAATGGAGAATGCCTTGTCTCCTACTTCCTGTTCCTCCTTTATATCTCAGCTCTTCATTGCACAAATGACTAATGTAAATTTTGAATGGTCTCACAACATCCTGTACTGTATAGTGACACACAATTTTTGTTCATTTGCCCCTTGTTTTTTCTTTTTCTTTTACAGAGCTTCCAGCAGTTGTGAAAAAGTCTAAAGATGTGGCGATCGGATCTCAGCGTTGCTTCCATCCACTCAACACCAGCTGTACACTTGTTGCTCCACCCATCTCTGTTCAAGTGTTGTCTGACCCTGATGACATGGTAATTAACTGAATGCATGGATACTATATGTTATTGATCCATTTGGGAATCATTACAATACAATTTATTTCTACATCTTTTGATTGCACACATAAATGATAGATAAGTGATATGATACCCCTTGATGGTATGCAATAAAGCTATAGAAAATAGGCTTAGACATATTCATTGCAAAGATGAATATATACTATAGATTTCCAAATACTGTACTGTAAATGAATGTTTAATCATTATTTGGTTAACAAGATCCATGTGTTTTGCAGGTGCCTGTTGTGCCGGATGTAGAAGTCCAAGGCGAAAGGTGAAGTCTCTACGGACCAGCTCAGCCTTGCTGGTTGGAGATCTTGCAGTGCTCGTCTACGGGAGAGAGTTATTGGCCAATTGAAGTTTGACTGGGAGGCAATCGGGGGCTCATAAAGATGTGGAGTCAAAGCCTTTGGACAACACAAAGCTTGATACTTGGTGAGTATATAATTTAGGACAAAACTCATTCTAAAATACATTCCTAATGTTTTTTCTCGTTTTATGAACAAATTACTGGAATGTTCCATGCTCCTCACGGTTTATGATGCAGATTCTGATACAATCACCTAAAAATGCCATTCACTGATACCATATGGATTAGATTGGATTTGGTTATGTGCTCTATAATAAAAAAACAGTTTACAATCAAAGTTAAATGCAGGTTACGGGTATTATTTGTAGTTGTTAAATCAAAAATATCTTTTTTTTTAAAGGTAACCACAATTACTTTTAACATTAGACTTTAATTAGTCATTGTTTTAACTGTAAAACAATGACTATAAAAAATACTGTAGGGTGTTTAGTTTTGTAAATTTTTAAAGTATATTTTAACATGTGTATATTTTAACACATTAAAATATATTTTAAAAATGTACAAAACTAAACCACCCTACAGTATTTTTACAGTTAAAATAAAAGTTTATCAAATAAAGTCAAATGTTTAAAAGTAATTGTGGTTCCCTTTAATAATAATCACTCGTGAAACCTAGAGACATATTTTAAGGATATATTTGATGTGAGAGTAATTACACTGATGATAGAATAACATAACATTGGAGTAATTTCTTTTTTTTATTTATTTTTATTTTTTATTTTTTTCAAGTCTACACCAAGCCAAAGTTCCCTGACACCACCATGCAAGATGTGCGAAGAGTCATAAGAAGAAGAAAAAAAAACAACATAAACGACTACCGGTGAAGTTTTTTTTTCTTATCCCCCCCAAAGATGTGAAGATGCTTCTGAAAAGGAAAGTCTTCAGTTTCCAGTTGGAGACACTATTTTTGCTTTGTTTAAGCAAATGCACACATTTTTACATTGTGTTCTGGACTTTAGAGGAAGGCCACTGCCTTCATGCGCTTCAATTCTTGGTTGTTTAGTTATACCATAATAATAATATATATTTTTAATGAAAGTAAATTGTATTGTCTTTTTGACAGTGCTGTTATTTTGACAAATTGATGCTGTTGTTTTGATACATGATGTAAGTAATGTGATTATCCATCAGACATTTCTCTCATATTTTTAATAATCAATTTTATTAATGACCCACTTAAACTGTAAAATTGATTTGCAATTTAGTTGTGCTGTTTAATTATATTTTTGCATTTTCAATTAAATTTCCCATGACTGCAGTTTTAGGGGAGTTTTTTAAGGGTAGAAGCAGAAATGCTTACTTGAAGGTGCACCTCTTATGTGATATTAGGAAGCTTACATGTGGTTGTTGTGTTTAAAATGAGTGTTTATGTAAATTGTTTTCACATTACATGTCCAATACAGGTTTTATTTGTTCAAGGCAGTCAAATTTGTTCATAACTTTATTATTAGTGAGCCTGAGAGCTATTGGATCCAAGCAAACATTTTCTAAAACACACCTTGTCAAAGTAAGAGTTCCAGGATCCTGTTCCGGCAGGATCCAGCTCAAATTAAGCCCTGCGGTTAAAACTCTTAGTTTGGGCAGAGAGAAGTTTGTATTTGGTTTGACTTCTAAAAAATAAACTGCTTTTGTGGATTTAAGTATTTACAACCACTGCCATTGGAGAAAGTTTTTTTTAAATGTACATTTCTTCTCATGAATCCAGTTATAATAAACCATTTAAAGAAGAAAAAAAAAAAACATTTATCTGGAAGCTGTGAAATGTCCAGAGGCAAACCCCTCCTTCTACGGCCCTTTAAGATTTTACCAAATAACTTTATAAACCTTCAAAGCCACTTCTGAGCTTTTGTGATTCCAGTTTAATATGTGATGAAGGCACTGCTTTAATCTTTTTTGAGATGGGAAACGGCTCTGAACCACTGAAATATAATTTATAAGACTTCCTGTTTGCTCAGACATCATGCGCACACGCCCCAAAAAATAAAACTGGTATCATGTTTTAATAAATGTTTCACACTCTTCTTCCAGAAACCAAACAAGCTGAAATATTCTGTCCCCATTAGCTGAACTGTGAGAACATACTGTAGACTTCCTGAAGAAACATTGTCTGTCAGCAAAAAAAAAAAAAAAAGATCCAATTTTAGCCGCGTAGGCAAAAAAAAGTTTTCATGTGGAATCTGAGAAAAAAGTTTAATTATTGAAGAATGGGGTGGGGGGGTTGGTTCCTCAAAATGCAGCCATCCTGTTTCCCATGGTGCACTGCATTAATCACAGACCCCACATCGATCCTCTGATAGATAAATTACAGCGACAGATTCAGAGAACGATTAAACATCAGTGAAATCTGCTAAATTGCACTTATAATAGGTTCAAAGTCATCGCAAGCTGCTTAGGATTAAGCCTGAAGAACTGTTTGAAACTGTGACATTCTGCTAATCTCATCCAACAGATGTGCATCTTGATAAAAAGGGTCACACAATGAAGAAAACTGCACCTAATTTGCAGCTGATTCCGTCGGATCCCCCTCTTGTCGGCTGTAATTACAGCATCAGTCACACGTAAAGAGGAGTTTTCTTCTTGCTGACACCTTTAGGGCAGATATAGGAAGCACCACAGCTAAATGGGCACTTTAATTACACACTGCCAGCTGTGCAAGATACATCGTATGAGCTTCACACACAAACACACCCAACCGTATGCATATAGAAGCTCTGACACGCCAAACGGCACCCCCTCATTACACGGATCAGCAGATGTTAGCACCCTCTCCTCGACCCCATGGACAAGTTTTACTTTTAACTTTTGCACAAGGAAGTTGTTCTTTGGTTTGATTCTGGCCTCAATGTGGTAAAGACAATATTTTATTTATTTATTAAATATTCAGCTGAAGCTTCTCTAAAAAACAGTTGGTTTGTATCATCACATTAAAATTAATCCATTATCTTTACACACTTCTTCCTTTTCGGGTTGCAGGGGTAAATGCTGCCCGTATCCATTAGTCAGTGGGCGAGAGGCGGGGGACACCCTGGACATGTCTCCAGTCCATCACAGGGACAGAGACAAATGAGACAAACAACTATTCAGACCATAGAGTTACCGATCAGTCTTACATGCATGTTTTTAGTCTGTGGGAGGAAACTGGAGTACCCGAAGAAAACCCACACATGCATGACGAGAACTGGGATTCAATTCGGCAACCTTCTCACTTAGAGGCGACAATTCTACCTAATGTGTCACCGTGCTGCTGCAAATTGTGAAAATGTTTGATTGAATTAAAAAAACAACGTTACAGATACAGATACAGTGTTTTTACCGTACATTTGTTTCCATTAGGTAAAGTTATTAGACAGCATGGGATACATTTTCATTGTTATGCTGATGATACACAGTTATATTTGGCTATGAAACCCAATGAATCCAATCAGTTACTTAGACTACAACATGTCTTAAAGACATAAAAACCTGGATGACACTTAATTTTCTGCTTTTGAACAGACAAGACTGAGGTTTTAGTTTTTGGACCTGAACATCTTATTAATTAATGTTTCAGTCTTTCTCCTCCTTGGATGACATTAATCTGCCTCCAGCTCTAATGATAAAAATCTTGGTGTTATTTTCGATCAGGACATGTCTTTTATCCCCCACATTAAAAATGTTACTAGAACCTCCTTCTTCCACCTGCGTAATATCACTAAAATTAGAAACATGTAAAAATGATGCAGAAAAACTGGTTCATGCATTTGTCACGTCTAGACTGGACTATTGCAATGGTTTGTTATCTGGGTGTCCAAATACTTCTTTAAAAAGTCTTCAGTTGATCCAACATGCTGCTGCCAGACACTAGCAATCCCAGGGGAAAAAAAAAACACAAGAACTGCCATGAGTTTGTCAAAATGACAATTCTTCCATTAGGTGTCTTGAGCCTGGGGGTGGAGATCTTTGTTTGTGGGTAAACATCCCCTCCTGAGAATCTTCTCCCAACATATCTACTCCAGTAAGTCAAAACAAAGGATCCCCCTCACACAGAGAACATTCATTTGCATACAACCCCCACAAATAAGCCCCAGATTCCAACAGCATTTTGCTTATACAGAGAGAGAGAGTTGCTTTCACCAGAGACTTATTGCTCTGTAGGTGGGGGGGGGGGTTCTTACAAGCTTTGATCAAAAATAATGTTACACTGAATTTAATTTTTTTTCATTCAACCTTTATTTCATTCATTCATTCAACCTTTATTTATACAGGCTAGCCTCGTTGAGTCACGGGGACTCATATTTAGTCAGGTAAATCTTATTGAGCCTCGAGGCCAATGAAACACATACATTAAACAATAAACAATAGAAAAGTAGCAAAAACATCCATCCATCCATCCATCCATCCATTTTCGTCCTCTCGATGTGGAGAAGCAGCGGCTCTACTCCGAGTCCCTCCCGGATGGCTGAGCTTCTCACCCTATCTCTAAGGGAGAGTCCAGACACCCTGCGGAGAAAACTCATTTCAGCCGCTTGTATCCGAGATCTCGTTCTTTCGGTCATAACCCAGAGCTCATGACCATAGATGAGGGTGGGAACGTAGATCGATCGGTAAATTGAGAGCTTTGCCTTTTGACTCAGCTCTCTCTTCACCACGACAGACCGGTACAGCGCCCGCTTCACTGCGGACGCTGCACCTATCCGCCTATCGATCTCACGCTCCAGTTTTCCCTCATTCGTGAACAAGATCCCGAGATACTTAAACTCCTCCACTTGGGGCAGGACCTCCTCCCCGACCCGGAGAGGGCATGCTACCCTTTTCCGGCTCAAGACCATGGCCTCGGATTTGGAGGAACTGATCCTCATCCCGGCTGCATCACATTCAGCTGCAAACCGCTCCAGTGAAAGCTGTAGATCACGAACTGATGAAGCCAATAGGACCACATCATCTGCAAAAAACAGAGAAGCGATTCTAAGGCCACCAAAACGGATCCTCTCAACACCTTGGCTGCACCTAGAAATTCTGTCCATAAAAGTTATGAACAGAATCGGTGACAAAGGGCAACCTTGGCGGAGTCCAACTCTCACAGGGAACGAGCCTGACTTACTGCCAGCGATGCGGACCAAGCTCTGACACCGGTCGTACAGGGACCCAACAGCCCGTATCAAAGGGCCCGGTACCCCATACTCCCGGAGTACCCCCCACAGAAGCCCCCGAGGGACGCGGTCGAATGCCTTTTCCAAGTCCACAAAGCACATGTAAACTGGTTGGGCAAACTCCCACGCACCCTCCAGGACCCTGTTGAGGGTGTAGAGCTGGTCTAGTGTTCCACGACCAGGACGAAAACCACACTGCTCCTCCTGAATCCGAGGTTCGACTATCCGACGGACCCTCCTCTCCAGAACCCCTGAATAGACCTTACCAGGGAGGCTTAAGAGTGTGATCCCCCTATAGTTGGAACACACCCTACGGTCCCCCTTTTTGAATAGGGGAACCACCACCCCAGTCTGCCAATCCAAGGGAACTGCCCCCGATGTCCACGCGATATTGCAGAGTCGCGTAAGCCAACACAACCCCACAACATCCAGAGCCCTAAGGAACTCAGGACGAATCTCATCCACCCCCGGAGCCTTGCCACCGCGGAGCTTTTTAACCACCTCGGCGACCTCAGCACCAGAGATTGGAGAGCCCGACCCAAAGTCCCCAGGCTCCGCTTCCTCAGTGGAAGACGTGCCAGTAGGATTGAGGAGGTCTTCGAAGTACTCCGCCCACCGACTCACAACATCCCGAGTTGAGGTCAACAGCACGCCATCCCCACCATAAATGGTGTTGGTCGCGTACCGCTTTCCCCCCCTGAGACGTCGGATGGTGGACCAGAATCGCCTCGAAGCCGTACGGAAGTCATTCTCCATGGCCTCTCCGAACTCCTCCCACGCCCGAGTTTTTGCCTCAGCAACCACCCGAGCCGCATGCCGCTTGGACTGCCGGTATCTATCTGCTGCTTCCGGGGTCCCACAGGCCAAAAAGGCCCAATAGGACTCCTTTTTCACTTCAACAGACACAAATGGACAAAAAATGGAAGAAATGGACAATATTTAAAGGCGAGAGACAATGACAACAAATAGGGAATAATCTAGCTACTGTATACCAGATAAGTCAAAAGTTGATCAGAATAAAGACACCCAGGCAAAAGTTATGTATATAGTGATGTTCAGTGTGTAATGTTCATGTATGTGAAAAAATGTGAAAAATTTCAATAAACAAAAAATATCAAGAAAAAAAAGAATTTCATTAAACAATAAACAAACAAACAATAAACAATAGAAAACAAAAAGAGAGAAAAAAAAAATTTTTTTTTTTTTTTTTTTTTAACAAAGTATCAAAAAACTAGCAAAACATTATAAGGTAGACGTATAAAATCAAAGACAGGAACAAATCTGCATTGGTTTTTGCCAGGATTCCAACAGATTCTGAAAACCATTTAGGGAGGTCAGGGTCGAGAGCTTCAGATCTTTTTGTAAGATATTCCATGAAGCAGGAGCAGAATAGGAGAAGGCCCTTTTTCCAAGTAATTTATGTGGCAGCGGTGGGATATGTTCTTAATTTCATGTGTACAGCACTTTGTTGCAGCTGTGGTTTTTTAAATGGCTTTATAAATAAAGTATAATTGTTATTTTTATGTTTTAGTTCAATTTTTAGTGTATTTGCGATCTCTCCCAACGCGCCGCCGGCAAAAATTAAACGAGCATACCCCCGGCGTAGAGACCGGTTGCGACGGGACCCTCTTCTGGCTTGATGGAGCGGAGCTTCAACTGTACAGCCTCACTGAAGCCTCACAGGAGCCTCGCAGCAGCGAGGACCTTCTCCTTACGGATTAATTTACGGGAGACACTTGGTGAACTTTGTGTTGTCTTGACTGGAACAGCGATAACTCCCAAAATCGCCGCGTGAAACGAGCGGAGCTGGCTAACACCGGAAGAGGAACAAGCTAACATTAGCATCTGATTCTGGTGGTCTCATGCTAAAAGGAGCAGCAAATTGCGGCGCGCTCAGACGGGTTTCGGTAAGTTATCTTAAGCTAGCACTAACAGTAAGTCAAATGAGTAATAAAAAAAGAGCTAATTTTAAAACAACAACACATTACAGATACTGGCTGTTACAGAGGGCGTAAACAGATCGTTGAAGGGCGTGGACTTCAGAACTTCTATCAGAAACCGGTCGTTCAAAACGAAAGTTAAAAATGGCAGAATTAAAAAGGGTATAATTGATTATCTAAGAATTATTTTGTGCATTAAATTGAAGGAATAGGGTCTGGATATCCCACAGAAATACCATAAAAAATTAAAAAACCCATCTGAGGTCCCCTTTAAAAAACATTTCTGCGTACAGTAAATATCATGGATGTTGAGCTTAAAAACCTTTTAAATCATGTTACAAGCTCCCAGCAAGAGAACGGGAGGGGTGTTCCCCTCTCCCAGTGAGTCTCGACTCGTGTGCTACATCCGGACACAACGACGTTTAATTTATTTATGAAACACATTTTAAAAACAGCAGCTGTTACCAAAAGGGCCTTAAAAATAAAAAATCTGTGGCAGTGATTAAATGAACATTTACCGTTACCAGTACGTTTTCTGCTGTGGTTCACTGCCGGTCACATGACCGTGGCACTGTGACAATAAGAATTGTGGGTAAAATGTACCAGTATGTTAATTTTTAATATGGTAATTTATAGTTTCCAGTGATTAACGGTAGTCTGTTCTTAGTCTAGTTGTTTTCTGTTCATTCTGTAGGTTGAAGGTTATAAAGTAAACCATGAGTCAGAGCAGCTGGTCAGTCTGCCTGTGTGTTGAAAAGCAAACCTACTGGTAAAGTATATAGACGCCATCTGGTGGTTGACTCTTGTACTACAACAAGAGTTGCACATCTATCTCAGGAGCTGGGCACAGTCTCCAATGTCATCATGTGGACACCGGCAGTGTACTCACAGGGGGTCTTATTTATGTACAAAATTATGTTATATTTGGGGGCTGCCATTGCATGTAAATGCATGGAAGCCACCTATTGTTATCCTGCTCGAACGTGTGTCTACATTGTCGTCGAGCGTTAATGCGGCCCGAACCACAATTGCCTCTTATCAACAGGTCTGGTTCCTGTAAGGTCCCATTGTGGCTAGTTTGGGCCAGTTCCTATGGGACCGGTTTATTTCTGTATCCATGCGCGCATTAGGACCCCTTTGGTGGGCGTGAAGTTCTCCTGCAGTGGGCGGGTAGTTCTCCTGCAGTGGGTGGATCATTAATATCAACGCTTCTAACCAGCTGGTGGCGCTAGTGATACATTAAGCTCTTTACGAACCACCACTAACAATAGAAGAAGAAGAGCTGGGGAAAACAACACACAACAAAATGGATGACCTCGTTGCTTTTTTCAACGTTCTGCTTTGCCTGTTGCTTTTTCAAAGAGTAGAAGAACTGAGCAGAGTTGGGAGGGAAGCGATTTTCAATCACAGAAGACACGTTATTTTCAGGCGTCGAAGAGAACTTCTGTTCAGACGTTTAACAGCAATCCGAACCATGGAAAGGCTGCGTTTATCCACACAAAACACTGAACAGTCTGGAGCAAAGTAGAGTTTTTGAACGTTTAAATGAAGTTTCCATAGCATAGCATAGTTCATTACTTATTAATAAACTACATTACATTGGACTCTGGAAAAACCTTTTAGTGTTTATGCTTAACCTTGCAGCTTATTAAATTAAGCTATCGCACATTATCTCAACAATTGAAGTGATGTTTAGCAAGAGGAAGCTAGGCTTTTTTAACTTCGATTTGATCCTCTATCCATTAAAAAACTACATGATTTGAAAAACATGGCTATAGTGTTTTAAATTTAAATCCTGCTGTGCTCCATTTTACCAGTCAAACTCACGGAGATATTTTTTGACCTTGGGTAAACATGCTGCAGAAGCTGCTGGATCCACAGGATGGACATCAGGCCACAGGTGTTTGAGATGCTATGATGGAGAAACTCCTGAATGAGGATGATTATAAACAGATTACACAAATCCTACACCTTTATAACTGTACTGCTATGTAGATTGATTTACAAAACATGGAAATAATGTATTATGGCTACAATTTCCAGTACTCATTACAGAAAAAACAAAACAATAGAAAAGCTACTCCTTATTTGTAACTGTCACTAATCATCTGAGGACCTTTGTCAATTTAATGAAAAATAGTGTGTGTGTGTGATTCAAGTTATAAAGCTGTGCTTTGCCGTGAGCTTGGGTTATGGAGATTGACACATGCCGAACAATCTCCATTTTGCAAGCTTACAGAACGCCACAGCTTTATAACTTTATTCACACACTCCATTTTTCATTAAATTGACATTGCTCCTCAGATGATTAGCGAAATGTCTTCACTTCAAATGAAAGTCTTTTTTTTTTTTTATCCATTTTGGTTTGGATTTGACATGTAAAGGATAACATAGAATCTTCACCAGTGTCGTTATAGGTTAAAAAAAAACAAAGTTACTTTGCTTATCCTACACTATTGACTTACAACAAAAATGCTGTAAGCGCTTCACTTTTGAAGATAAGATGGAAGCACAACTTACAATTGTGTTTTTATTAGAAATTAAGGCATACAAAACAAGAAAAAACTTTTTTAAGGTTTAGAAATATACATCTCTCGTAACTTATCGGTTTGCCATGGAACGGGCAACCGTTTCCAGCACCCCAAGGAGCGCTTGATTGAAAGCAGCCCTCTGGTCAGCCTCCTGCCTTCGTTGTGCTGCTTCCTCTCTTCTTAAAGCCATTTCCTCCCTCAGAATGGCTTGCTCCTGCTCCCTCGCTGCGTCAGCTTGACGTTGACTCTCCGCAGCAGCGGCCTCACGTGCTTTTTGGGCTTCCTCGATGGTTAACCGGAAGTGTTCCTCTCGCTGTGCCCGGTTCTTCTCCTCCTGTTCAGTCTGAGCTGTAATAAAGCTTTCAGCTACAGTTGTCGCTTTGCGCTTTCTATGACCTAGATAGAACAAACAAGAAAATGGCTGTTAGACAATGAAGTACAGAATGATACAGTTTTTAAATACGTTATTGAAGTTTTAGTTCCTGCTAATTTTGAAAAAAGATCGTAACATCAGGAATATGATTCTCTTCATAAAGCAATCTTGCACCTTTATGGTGGTAAGCAAGTGGGTATAAACAAATGACATGTATTCTTTTTCAAGAGTTTGTGTGAATTTAGAAAAAGAACAAGGCCATCATAAAACAACAAAAAAACACACTGAATAATATGAATTATAAACTTGATGAATGAAAGTTAAAGTAATAAATGAATAATACATTTTAGCATTAACACAATTGAATAATTGATAATGTAGTTTTACTACATGTACGTTGTTTTACAAGAAAATAGTAAACACAACACAAAATTACTATCAACGTGATGTTAGACACGTTTGGTGCTGCTTCATACCTAGTAAGGGGTGTTGGGTGGGGCCTTTCTGCTGCGTGTTGACCGGCGGAGTGGATGTAGAATTCCTTGAAGCTGTACTTGGAGATTCAGTGGTCGGGGAAGGGTTTGAAGTGGGAAGGCTTGGAGAGTCAGAAACAGAATCTGAAGAGCCTTCTTCTTCTTCATGGACACTGTCTGCATCAAAAAAAGAGTGCAAAAACAGAAACAAAGTACAGTTAACATTGATGCCAAGTAATGACGACGTAACAGTGTGAGCCTCATTTGTTAAGATAGTGTATATACAGAATTTCTTGAATTAATTCTAATAGCTATTAATATAAATTTAATGCCATTACAATGTTTTTAATACTACTACAACACTGAGCTGGAACCATTGTATTTCAGTTCAGAGCAACTAATAGTAAAGTGATAAATTACTGTAATTTTCTTCCTAAAGTTTGGTAGTAAATGTAGTTTTATAACTATTTTTGTATGCTGGATACATCAAGTTGCTTCTTGCCTCAATAAAAAGCACTGACCTACTTGTTATTTAAATCTAACCCACGGCAAATAGTTATTTAACTTTTCACACACACACAACATAACTC
>JBBPBX010077088.1:4664-16951 GCA_038048925.1 Garcialebias charrua
GTGCGTGCTTCAAAAAGCCAGGCCTCAAACATTTATGGTCAGTATAAAAACAGACAGTGCACGGCCAACAGTTTGGCATTTTTATCATTTATGCATGAAGATGAGAACATCACCACATCAGACCTTGACCTAGTGTTGGATAAAGGTCATGTAATGTACTTAAAAGCCAGGGAAAGATTTCCAAAAAGTAATCATTTAGCCTTTGATGAATTACCACACAAAGTTACAGCCCGCAGGACTCATTACAATGTGGACATGTCTCATATATCACATAATGGAACATTTGGACCTGGACAGCTCCCCAACCTTGCACAAGGACTGAACTGTTTGACCTCAGAGATGCAGTATGCTCTACTGATTATGGCAGGACTTTGTATAGCTGTTTTCAGATGTAGAACGGGTAAATACGGCCTTTTTGACCCCCATAGTCGCGATACTAACGGTCTGCCAGCAAAACCTAATCATGGGACTGCTGTGATGCTGACGTTCAATTGTCTGGGTGACATGACAGCCATGATCAGAAGATTGTTCACAAGATTTAACGTGCAAGACTCCTGTTATTATGAGCTGAAGCCTATTGAGTTTTACAGTGAACATGCAGCTGATCAGAGAAATGTTACTGTACACACAGACAGTAGAAACAAGACTGATGATGTTCAACCTAACATGTTCAACCATGTTAATGAATCAAACTCACCAAGAGCCACAGGTCAGACAGAAAACATTTTACCATCAACATCTCAGAAAAATGCTGTACAACAAAATAACGTTAAAGTCCCATCTCACACACAGACTCCTCCAAATGAAGCAAACATTTCAACTCAAGTGATGAACCATGATGGTCCCTCTGATTATTCTGATGTCACACTAACTTCTTCTAAAGGACAAAATGGAATGTTCACTGAAACACCAAGTGATCCAGCTCATGAAGTTTCCTACAGAGAACCAGACACTTCCTGTACAACTGGTGTCAGTTATCTTACAGAGTCGGTAACGCAGGAAATCTCACGTAAACTGTCCAAACTCAGCAAACAGGAGAGGAGAAAAATGAAGAGGAGGTCACTGGTCACACAGAAACCACTACAGAGACAAGAAAATCAAAAACAGAAAGAAAGGCAACGTTATACTTTAGACAAAACATTAAAAACAAAGAAAAATACTTATTCCAAAAATACATATCAAAACAATCCAGCTGTCAGACAGAAAAAGAAACTGCACAATAAGAAATTTTACAAAGAAAATGCAGACTCTAGACAAAAGAAAAAAGATTGCATGAAAGTGTATTACTCTCAACTATATAAACACAGTGAAGAATACCGACAAAAGAAAATATTATATATTAGAAGCCATAAAACACAGAGTGAACCATATAGGCAGAAGCAAAAAATGTATGTTGTAAACCGTTACAGAGATAATGAACGTTTTAGGCAGAAGAAAAAACTGTATCTTGTAAACCGTTACAGAGAGAATGAACGTTTTAGGCAGAAGCAAAAACTATATCTTGTAAACCGTTACAGAGATAATGAACATTTTAGGCAGAAGCACAAATTGTATCTTATACACCGTTACAGAGAGAATGAACGTTTTAGGCTGAGACACAGAGAAATAATGAGACAGATCATGAGAAAGAATTACAACAATGAACATTTTAGAAGGATGCATTATTTTAGATGTGCCACAAACATCAAAAGAAAGTATCGACAGATGAACAGACAAGCTGAGAGTGTACAAAGTAACACAGACAACAGTCTGATTAATGAAGCCATATCTGTTTTCAGATCCAATATAAAAGCTGGTCCTACCTATGTTTGCACTGTGTGCCATAAAGCGTCATTTCGTAACCAAGTCAAAGTTTGCACAAGGTCAAATTACACCAAAAATCCAGATGTTGTTGCAGAATGTTTGACAGGAACATACGTTCATGTTTGTAATGAAGCCTGTAAAGAAAACTGCTCAGCTCCCGATGAGAGAAAGAAGGAGTGGATTTGTCACACTTGTTCTAAATATGTGAAAAAAGGATTGATCCCAACTCTAGCAGTTGCAAATGAAATGGGTCTTTCACAAATTCCTCCAGAACTCAAAGACCTGAACATCATGGAGAGACATCTGATTTCTAAATGCATTCCTTTTGCAAAAATTATTCCTCTGCCTAAAGGCAGACAGAATCTCATCAGGGGAAACGTTGTATGTGTTCCAGCAGAAGTTCAGGAGACTGTCAATGCCTTACCCAGACTGAGAAGTAAGTCTCAGGTCATGAGAGTGAAACTGAAGAGAACCTTGTGGTTAAAAGGTCATCAGCTGTTCCAGACTGTAACCTGGTCTAAACTGATTCAAGCACTGCACAAATTAAAACAGATCCACCCACAGTATCAAGATGTAACAATCAGAGATGAACCTTTGCTCTGTGACCCAACTTTAAATGACGATGAAGATGATGATGATGACAACACAAGTATGGGAGATGATGACTATGATGAGGAAGATTTAATGGACATTGACAGATGTGAGAAGGCTGCACTGTGTGAAGCAGAAAATGAAAATGACTCAAATGTTGACATGTCTTGTGAAGAGGAAGAACATTCACAAAATGAACAGAGAGAACAGAACGATGAGGGAAATGATGGAGAACAAAGTGAACAGAGAGAACAGAACGATGAGGGAAATGATGGAGAACAAAGTGAACAGAGAGACCAAAACGATGAGGGAAATGCTGGAGAAGAAAGTGATCAGAGAGAACAGAACGATGAGGGAAATGATGGAGAAGAAAGTGATTTACCAAATGGAGGATTTGCTTTAGAGTCATGCCTTCAACCTCTAGATGTTTCTGAAGAGATCCTGAGTTACAGTGATGACACTTACTGTGTGGCACCTGCTGAAGGGAACAATCCAGTTAGTTTTTTCCGTACACCTAAACTGGAAGCCATGGCTTTTCCTGTTCAGTTCCCTACAGGTCAGAACACTCTGGATGAAAGGAGACGTATTAAAGTCACACCGAGCCGTTATTTCAAGTCCAGGCTTTTCAATGTTGATGATCGTTTTGCCAGAGACACCAACTATTTGTTCTTTGCACAGTTTGTGACCGAGATCCATCTGGCTAAATCCAGCATGACCATACAGTTAAGAAAAGGCAAAACTTTGACCAAAGATGGCCGACGGATAACATCTGCTATGTTGCAAAATAAGCAAGAGGTTGAGAGGCTGGTGAGAAATAAAGATGCAACCAGGTTCATGCAGCCATTAAGAGGAACACCTGCTTTTTGGGAGAAGACAACCAAAGAGTTGTTTGCTATGATCAGACAGCTGGGGACTCCTACATTCTTCTGCACATTTTCTGCTGCTGAGATGAGATGGCCTGAAGTGATTACAGCCATAAAAAGACAACAAGGTGAATGTGTTGCCTTTGAAGGGCTCAACTGGACTGAAAAGTGTGATGTTCTAAGATCAAATCCAGTAACAACCATGCGCATGTTTGATAAGCGTGTTGAGGCATTATTCAGAGACTTGCTTTTTTCTCCAGCTCAGCCTCTCGGTGAGATCTTTGATTTCTTCTACAGAATAGAGTATCAGCACAGAGGCAGCCCCCACGTGCATGCTCTGTTCTGGATAAGATTTGCCCCTGAGATAGAGAAAGATGATGATCAAACAGTCTGTGACTTTGCGGACAGATACATCTCAGCCCAACTGCCCGACCCAGACACACAACCTGAACTGTACAAGAAGGTAACAGAAGTGCAGAAACACAGCAGGAACCACACTAAAACCTGTTTTAAGAGTGTGAACTCTGGATGTAGATTTGGTTTCCCTAAACCCCCCTGCACAAGGACAATGATCACCAGATGTGAAGAGAATCAGGACATTGCAAATGCAAAAAGGAAACTGGAACCTTTGATGAAGCTGTTCAATGAACCTGAAGTAGCATCAATGACTTTAGAGGAGATTCTGTCTCAATGTAACCTGACAATAGAAGTGTTTGAAGAATGTCTTCAATGCATGTTCAAAAAAACTACAATCATAATGAAGCGTGATCCAAAAGACATCTGGATAAACAACTACAACCCACCTCTTCTGGAAGCCTGGGACGCTAACATTGATGTTTCCTTCATTCTGACTGCTTATTCATGTGTAATGTACGTGACCAAATACGTCACCAAAAAGGAAAGTGCACTCTCTCAGTACCTTAAAGAGGTCATAGATACTGCCAACATCGACCGGGTCAATGAGTGTGATGAGATGAAGGCAGTCATGCAGGTTTATTCCAAAAAGAGAGAAATCAGCGCTCAGGAGTGTGTGGCTCGTGCATGTGGCCTACATCTGAAAAAAAGTTCCCGTAGTGTAGTCTTTGTACCAACTGATGAAAATCCTCTGAAAATGAGTCGCCCCATGTCTTTCCTGGAGAGCACAACACCAGACAGTCACAATATTTGGATGACAAGTTTGAATGACAGGTACAAAGCCAGACCTGAGACACCTGACTATGAGGAAATGTGCTTAGCAGATTTTGCAGCAACATGTACAATTGTCAATGCTCAAGCAGCTAAACGGAAAGGTGTGCTGCCTCTCCTCAATCAGCTGGGATACGTGCAAAGACGTAAGAATAATAAGCCAGCCGTTATCAGATATTACCACTGTTCTGAGGAAAAGCAACCCGAAGAGTTTTGTGGACGATTATTAAGGCTATATCTTCCTCACCGATCAGAGCAGGAACTGAAGACACAGAATTTTCCAACATTTCAGTCCTTTTACAACTTTGCGGGGGTCAAACTACCAGGTTCAGATGAACCCGAGTATGTGAAAGTCATTGTTCTGAGAAACAAAGAGAAATATGAAGGAAGCTCAGATGAAATCAAAGAAGCGTTGGAAGAATTTGAACAAAACAGGAACACTATCATGGACGAGTGGTGTAATCTTGCCCCTGAAACAGAAGTTGTGAGATTGCAATGTGATGAGGTAGACAGAGGACAAGCAGATGATCAGAACGAACAGGAAAATGTGCCAGACTACAACGCTGATGTTGTAACAGAAGTCAGAGCCGTCAGAGAACCACCTTCCACTGATCCCTCTGTGTTACGTCAGATGTATCAGAATCTGAATCAGAAGCAAGCGTGTGTATTCTATGCAGTCAGAGACTGGTGCCTGAAACGAGTGTGTGGCCTAAACCCACATCCATTTTTCTACTACATCAACGGTGGTGCAGGAACAGGAAAGTCCCATCTGATTAAATGTATTCATGCCGAAGCATCTAAGATACTGAGCAGACTGCCTGCAAACGCAGAGGAGGCTGATTTATCCAACCCAACTGTTCTGTTGACGTCTTTCACTGGAACTGCAGCCTTCAACATTTGTGGAACAACACTGCACTCTCTCCTCAAACTGCCAAGAAGCCTGAAACCACCAATTCAAGGACTTGGTAACAAGCTGGACGAGGTAAGGTCTGAACTCATTAATGCGGAAATCCTTGTTATTGATGAGATCTCGATGGTTTCAAAGCCCCTTTTTGCCTATGTGGATGCACGGCTGAAACAGATTAAAGGCAGTCATAGACCATTTGGTGGAATGTCAGTTTTAGCTGTTGGAGACTTTTATCAGCTACCACCAGTGAGACAATCCAAACCTCTCTGTGTGCTCGACCCTGCAGAAATTGACCTTTGGCATGAACATTTTCAAATGATCACACTCACTGAGATTATGCGTCAGAAAGATGATGTTACCTTTGCAGAGATGCTGAACCGGATTCGGGTGAAAGAAAGGACAGATGAGCTCTCTCAGGCTGACAAACTTTTGTTGTCACACACCGTCACTGAACCAGAACACTGTCCCCCTGACGCCTTGCACATTTTTGCAACCAATAAGAAAGTAGAAGACCACAACTCTGCGACTTTGGAAGGGTTTCACGCTAATATTATCAAGGTTGATGCAGATGATTTCCAGAAGGACCCACGAACCGGCAGAATGTCTCGAAAGGATCAACCATTGAAAGGCGGCCGAGGTGATTTACCTGACTCTCTGAGACTGGCTGAAGGAGCACGGGTCATGCTCACCAGAAACATCAACATACAGAACGGTTTGGTCAATGGTGCTTTTGGACAACTAATCAGAGTGGTACGTTCAGAAAATGATCAACACGTCATTAAACTTGGACTCAGAATGGACAACCAGGCACCTGTGAGAAACAACCACAGTGGAGCTTCAGAATCTGACGATCTGGTATACATTGAGAGAGCAGAGGATAACCTGAAACAAAGAGGAGTGGTACGTAGACAGTTTCCTGTCAAACTAGCATTCTCCTGCACTGTCCACAAAACCCAGGGTCTAACAACACAAGCAGCTGTGGTCTCACTGAAGAGCATCTTTGAACCTGGAATGGCATATGTGGCTCTTAGTCGTGTGACCTCACTCAATGGATTGTATTTACTAGATCTGGATGAGACTAAAATCTACGCAAATCCTGAAGTCACCACAGCGCTACAGACCATGACACAAGCCAGTGTGGAGGAGATGATGCCTCTTCTTCTTCTGAGAGAACCTGTAAACAGACCAGACACTCTAACCATTGTTCACCATAACACGGAAGGTTTACCATCTCACATCAGTGACCTGAAGAGTCATCATGAACTGGGTCTATCAGATGTACTGTGTCTCACAGAAACTCACTTACAAGGCTCATTTGTTGCAGAAAGTCTTCATCTGGACGGATATAACATGTTCAAACGCAACAGACATGTGTCCTACACTAACTTTCCTGAGGTGGCTCACAGAAGTGGAGGCGGAGTTGCTGTTTATGTGAAAAACCATGTTCAAGTCCGTGAGAAACAGTACCTACATAATGTGACTGATCTTGAGTTTTTGGTTTTGAAGGTTGAAGCTCCATTCCCTGCCCTGATAGCAGTCGTGTACAAACCTCCAGGCTACAGTTCCACACCATTCTTGAAAAACATGGTCAGTCTTTTAGAGTCACTAGAAGTGATGGACTGCCATCCAGTAATTGTGTGTGGAGATTTCAATGAGAACCAGTTATCAGGTGGAAGGAAACCGATCCTGGAGCTGTTTCAAACAAGAGGGTATGAACAGGTCATCACTGCTGCCACCACAGACAAAAACACGCTGCTTGACCTTGTTTTTATTTCACAGCCACAGCGAAGCCTCCATTCTGGGGTCATGAAAACTTATTACAGTTACCACAACCCTGTTTTCTGTGTGTTGTCCTCCAGCCAACCATAAAGAGGTCAGGTGAGACTTAACAATAATAACAGCCAGAAGCTACAAAGATCTGACAAAAAAACAACAACAACTGACACCTCACACTAGGGGGAGGGGGGGGGGCTAAAAAATTTGTTTATTGTCAAATGTAACATCTCCAAGCTTCCTCAACATAAACACAACCAACAAGACCTGACCAGCACCTTCATGATCTGTTGATCCAATCTGAACCATGAAAGCTGCTGGACCACACAGAGAACACACACCACTGGGTGTTCTACAACCTGCCATCCCAAACGAGACATCACAGATCCACCCTCACATGACCTCCTACCCTGATGTTAGACAATCATCATGCTGACACAACCCACAAGCACTGGAAATGGCAGTCTAAAAAATGTGTTTTATGTTAAATGTATTTGTTGGAGACAAGAAGGTCTCCTCAGTGACAACTTCTCCAAGCTTCCTCAACATAACCACAACCAACAAGACCTGAACAACACCTTCATGATCTGTTGATCCAATCTGAACCATAAAAGCTTCTGGACCACAAAGACCACACACTCCACTGGTCTTCTACAACCTGCCATCCCAAACGAGACATCACGGGTCCACCTTCACATGACCTCCTCCTAGCCTGATGTTAAGAGAATCATTGTACTGACACAACCCACAAGCACTGGAAATGGCAGTCTAAAAAATGTGTTTTATGTTAAATGTATTTGTTGGAGACAGGAAGGTCTCCTCGGTGACAACATCTCCAAGCTTCCTCAACATAAACACAACCAACAAGACTTGAACAACACCTTCATGATCTGTTGATCCAATCTGAACCATGAATGCTGCTGGACCACACAAAGACCACACACCACTGGTGTTCTACAACCTGCCATCCCAAACAAGACATCACAGATCCACCTTCACATGACCTCCTAACATCTCTCCAAGCTTCCTCAGCATAAACAAAACAACAAGACCTGAACAACACCTTCATGATCTGTTGATTCAATCTGAACCATAAAAGCTGCTGGACCACAAAGAGACCACACACCACTGGGTGTTCTACAACCTGCCATCCCAAACGAGACATCACGGGTCCACCTTCACATGACCTCCTAACATCTCTCCAAGCTTCTTCAGCATAAACACAACCAACAACACCTGAACAACACCTTCATGATCTGTTGATCCAATCTGAACCATAAAAGCTGCTGGACCACACAGAGACCACACACCACTGGTGTTGTACAACCTGCTATCCCAAACGAGACATCACAGATCCACCTTCACATGACCTCCTAACATCGCTCCAAGCTTCCTCAGCATAAACACAACCAACAAGACCTGAACAACACCTTCATGATCTATTGATCCAAACTGAACCATAAAAGCTGCTGGACCACACAGAGACCACACACCACTGGTGTTCTACAACCTGCCATCCCAAACGAGACATCACAGATCCACCTTCACATGACCTCCTAACATCTCTCAAAGCTTCTTCAGCATAAACACAACCAACAAGACCTGAACAACACCTTCATGATCTGTTGATCCAATCTGAACCATGAAAGCTGCTGGACCACAAAGAGACCACACACCACTGGTGTTCTACAACCTGCCATCCCAAACGAGACATCACAGATCCACCTTCACATGACCTCCTAACATCTCTCAAAGCTTCTTCAGCATAAACACAACCAACAAGACCTGAACAACACCTTCATGATCTGTTGATCCAATCTGAACCATGAAAGCTGCTGGACCACAAAGAGACCACACACCACTGGTGTTCTACAACCTGCCATCCCAAACGAGACATCACAGATCCACCTTCACATGACCTCCTAACATCTCTCAAAGCTTCTTCAGCATAAACACAACCAACAAGACCTGAACAACACCTTCATGATCTGTTGATCCAATCTGAACCATGAAAGCTGCTGGACCACACAGAGACCACACACCACTGGTGTTCTACAACCTGCTATCCCAAACGTGACATCACAGATCCAACTTCACATGACCTCCTAACATCTCTCCAAGCTTCCTCAGCATAAACAAAACCAACAAGACCTGAACAACACCTTCATGATCTGTTGATCCAATCTGAACCATAAAAGCTGCTGGACCACACAGAGACCACACACCACTGGGTGTTCTACAACCTGCCATCCCAAACGAGACATCACGGGTCCACCTTCACATGACCTCCTAGCCTGATGTTAGAGAATCATCATGCTGACACAACCCACAAGCACCGGATCTTTCAGAGAGCTGCACCTCCTACCAGGGTTGAGGGAGCCAGAAAGCAAACAGAAGGTATGAAAATATTTGTTTTTTAATTCAAAAACTCTAATCCATTCTTTCTCTGTACTGCTCACACACATACACACACACGCACGCACGCACGCACACACACACACACACACACACACACATACTTATGTAAATTGACAAATCACACCTTAACAGTAGGTGTTTCTTAAGGATTTTGTTTTTTTCATTCATTCAACCTTTATTTAGTCAGGTAAATCTCACTGAGCCTCATGGACTCATTTACAAGAGCGACCTGCTACAAACTAAAGAATGATGAACAGCAATGGTAGAATTTCCTTAAACAATAAATAGAAAAACATGAGAGAAATACAGATTTTTTTTAAACAAAGTATCAAAAACTAGCAAAACATAAGATAGATGTATAAAATCAAAAACAAGAACATATCTGCATTGGATTTTGCCAGGATTCCAACAGATTCTTAAAACCATTTAGAGGTCAAGGCCGAGAGCTTTAAGTCTTTTTGTAAGATATTCCAGGAAGCAGGAGCATAATAGGAGAACACCCTTTTTCCAAGTTCAGTCCTCACTGAAATACTCATTTTCCTCACTGTATTTGTACACAGGATATAATTTATTCAACGTTTAATACTTCACAGTTGATGCTCATTTACATTTCATTTATTGCTTTAGAACAAACTCCTACATTCCTGCATGTCATGTTCTGTGACTCCATATGAGATGCCTGCGTGTCCCTGACTTTCTGGAGGACACCACCTTCTGTCCACTCTATGGACACATCAGACAAACAGCAGCAGGAAGACGGTGCTCAGGAGTCACCAGTTCCAGTTGGACTTTGCTCTGAGCAGCATCAGCTCTACCCGGTAAAGGTAACAGTTTGACTACTTTACCTCCTTTGTCTAAGAATACTGTAAAATGTGAATTTGATTAACATGTATGTTTTATCTGTATTTGTCTTGAAGGCTCAACTTTCCTGAGGGTCAGAAACACCAAACAGCTCTGAGAAAGCAGAGGTCATCAGACAAACAAAACATGAGCTCTTGGTGATCAGAACACATTTTCACACTGACACTGCTCATTGGACTCTCATTACAGCAGTGGTGGTCCATCAGGGCCTGACAAACAGCAGCAGGAAGACAGTGCTCAGGAGTCACCAGTTCCAGTTGGACTTTGTCTCCTCGGAGCAGCATCAGCTCTTCCCAGTAAAGGTAACAGTTTGACTACTTTACCTCCTTTGTTTAAGAATAAAATGTGAATTTCATTAACAAGTATGTTTTATCTGGATTTGTCTTGAAGGCTCAACTTTCCTGAGGGTCAGAAACACCAAACAGCTCTGAGGAAGCTGAGGTCATCAGATAAACAAAACATGAGCTTGTTTACACCTCTTGCACTGCAGAAGATGGCTAACGAGCTACCAGAGCTAAGCACATTACACTATATTGATTCTCTTGACCAAGGAGCAAGAGCTCGATATCTGCAAAAAATAGCAGTGGTCTGAGTTAACCCATATGAGTTAGAGAAAGAAATCATTTACTATCAGCAATGTTTACTAAAATCTACATGAGCTAAGCTAAGCTAATCTTTGCTACGTTAAAGATCGTTGTTTATATCAACAACCTACTTCAGCTTACCTGATTTAGCTTGTACTAACTACAGTAACGATGGCTTATATTTCTCACATTACTACATTATTTATTTAGCCTATGACTATTTTTAGAGCCTATACTATTTTGACACTTGTACACTCAATCAGAGAGGATGTACTGGGCCTCAACCCAGACTTCATGACATCTTTTTTCGATCATTCTATGTAGCTTTACCGTTAACATGTCTTGTTACTCTGCCTGATTAAATGCTACTCCAATTTCACCTACTTGTTACTAGATTGGTCAAAGTACAGACAATAATATTTTTTGTTGTTGCTCATAAGCAGTTTTTAACAATTACAAAATATTTAACACAAGCATTTTAAATTAATCTTCATTAAAATATAAATTATTTGTCAACTTTATCCAATTCATAGCAAAGTAGGTAGGCTGTTTTTTTTATCTTCAGCACTCATAGACTGTTATACATGGCTTTAATTAACAACACAATTGTTTTTCTGAAACAAACGTTTGAGGAAGAAGACGCAAAAAAGAAAAGAAAAACATATCTCTGTGAAAATAATATTTATTGTAACAGTTTTTTATTTTATTTTCTTTTGTAGCAATATTATCTGTGGAGAAAGAAACCCAAGGTGCTGCAGAACCTATCCTCAGAACCATCAAAGAGAGGGATGGCTCTACAGAAAGCCCTCAGGAGTTTGCAACAGGAAAAAGATGCCATAACTTCACAGCACCAATCACAGGTAACTAATACATTGTTTAAACATTTTGGGAGCAATATTAAATCTTCCATCTACATATTGCTTGTTCTTAATATTTCAAAAGAAGCACACATTGTTTTTTCCCAATAAATGTTGCAGTGAGTGTTGAGGCAGCACAAAAAAAGGCCCTGGGTTTAAGTCCAGACCGAGGCCTAAGGTCGTTTTCATGTTTGCATGGGTTTTCTCTGAGCCCTCTGTTTTCCTCCAACAGTTCAAAAACATGTATGGTTATACTGCCTTCATTCCCAGGCCTCTCTTGAGAAAGACACCTGTGATCTCTGTGATTTACATGATTAAATAATAGTTAATGAATTAATAATTAAATGGTGATCAACCCTGTGTAATATTTCCCCCAGCTTCGAGACAACGAGCAGTGTGCAGAGCAAGAAACACGTCTGAGTGAGTTGGAGGGTCAGGTGGAGAA
>JBBPBX010077089.1:0-16951 GCA_038048925.1 Garcialebias charrua
TTGTTTACAGTTGTAGATGTTGATGGTTGTGTTGTGGTTGTTTGTGCTGCAGTTGTAGTTGTTGGTGCTGGAATTGTGCTTGTTTGTGCTACAGTTGTAGTTGTTGATGGTTGTGTTGTGGTTGTTTGTGCTGCACTTGTAGTTGTTGGTGCTTGAGTGGTGGTTGTTTGAGCTGCAGTTGTAGTTGTTGATGGTTGTGTTGTGGTTGTTGGTGTTAAAGTTGTAGTTGTTGGTGCTTGAGTTGTGGTGGTTTGTGCTAAACTTGTAGTTGTTGGAGCTCGAGTTGTGGTTGTTTGTGCTGCAGGTGTAGTTGTTGGTGCTTGAGTTGTGGTGGTTTGTGTTGCAATTGTTGATGGTTGTGTTGTGGTTGTTTGTGCTGCACTTGTAGTTGTTGGTGCTGGAGTTGTGGTTGTTTGTGATAAAGTTGTAGTTGTTGATGGTTGTGTTGTGGTTGTTTGTGCTGCAGTTGTAGCTGTTGGTGCTGGAATTGTGCTTGTTTGAGCTACAGTTGTAGTTGTTGATGGTTGTGTTGTAGTTGTTTGTGCTGTAGCTGTTGGTGCTTGAGTTGTGGTTGTTTGTGCTGCAGTTGTAGTTGTTGATGCTTGAGTTGTGGTTGTTTGTGCTGCAGTTGTAGTTGTTGGTGCTTGAGTTGTGGTTGTTTGTGCTGCAGTTGTAGTTGTTGATGGTTGTGTTGTGGTTGTTGGTGTTGCACTTGTAGTTGTTGGTGCTTGAGTTGTGGTTGTTTGTTTTACAGTTGTAGTTGTTGGTGCTTGAATTGCGGTTGTTGGTACTACAGATGTGGTTGTTGACAGTTGTGGTGTGGTTCTTTGTGATACAGTTGTAGTTGTTGGTGCTTGAGTTGTGGTTATTTGTGATGCAGTTGCAGTTGTTGGTGCTTGAGTTGTGGTTGTTTGTGCTGCAGATGTAGTTGTTAGTGCTTGAGTTGTGGTTGTTTGTCCTGCAGTTGTAGCTGTTGGTGCATGAGTTGTGATTGTTTGTGCTGCAGTTGTAGTTGTTGATAGTTGTGTTGTGTTTGTTTGTGCTGCAGTTGTAGTTGTTGTTGCTTTAGTTGTGGTTGTTTGTGCTGCAGTTGTAGTTGTTGGTGCTTGAGTTGTGGTTGTTTGTGCTGCAGGTGTAGTTGTTGATGGTTGTGTTGTGGTTGTTTGTGCTGCACTTGTAGTTGTTGGTGCTGGAGTTGTGGTTGTTTGTGCTGCAGTTGTAGTTTTTAGTGCTTGAGTTGTGGACGTTTGTGCTAGAGTTGTAGTTGTCGGTGCTTGAATTGTGGTTGTTTGTGCTGCAGTTGTAGTTGTTGATGGTTGTGTTGTGGTTGTTTGTGCTGCAGTTGTAGTTGTTGGTGCTTGAGTTATGGATTTTTGTGCTGCAGTTGTAGCTGTTGGTGCTTGAGTTGTGATTGTTTGTGCTGCAGTTGTAGTTGTTGATGGTTGTGTTGTGCTTGTTTGTGCTGCGGTTGTAGTTGTTGGTGCTGGAGTTGTGGTTGTTGGTGCTGGAGTTGTGGTTTTTTGTACTGCAGTTGTAGTTGTTGGTGCTTGAGTTGCGGTTGTTGGTGCTACAGATGTAGTTGTTGATGGTTGTGTTGTGGTTGTTTGTGATGCAGTTGTAGTTGTTGGTGCTTGAGTTGTGGTTATTTGTGATACAGTTGTAGTTGTTGGTGCTTGAGTCGTGGTTGTTTGTGCTGCAGTTGTAGTTGTTGATGGTTGTGTTGTGGTTGTTTGTGCTGCAGTTGTAGCTGTTGGTGCTGGAATTGTGCTTGTTTGTGCTACAGTTGTAGTTGTTGATGGTTGTGTTGTAGTTGTTTGTGCTGTAGCTGTTGGTGCTTGAGTTGTGGTTGTTTGTGCTGCAGTTGTAGTTGTTGATGCTTGAGTTGTGGTTGTTTGTGCTGCAGTTGTAGTTGTTGGTGCTTGAGTTGTGGTTGTTTGTGCTGCAGTTGTAGGTGTTGATGGTTGTGTTGTGGTTGTTGGTGCTGCAATTGTAGTTGTTGGTGCTTGAGTTGTGGTTGTTTGTTCTACAGTTGCAGTTGTTGGTGCTTGAGTTGCGGTTGTTGGTACTACAGATGTGGTTGTTGACGGTTGTGGTGTGGTTCTTTGTGATACAGTTGTAGTTGTTGGTGCTTGAGTTGTGGTTATTTGTGATGCAGTTGCATTTGTTGGTGCTTGAGTTGTGGTTGTTTGTGCTGCAGTTGTAGTTGTTAGTGCTTGAGTTGTGGTTGTTTGTCCTGCAGTTGTAGCTGTTGGTGCATGAGTTGTGATTGTTTGTGCTGCAGTTGTAGTTGTTGATGGTTGTGTTGTGTTTGTTTGTGCTGCAGTTGTAGTTGTTGTTGCTTTAGTTGTGGTTGTTTGTGCTGCAGTTGTAGTTGTTGGTGCTTGAGTTGTGGACGTTTGTTCTGCAGTTGTAGTTGTCAGTGCTTGAGTTGTGGTTGTTTGTGCTACCGTTGTTGTTGTTGATGGTTGTGTTGTGGTTGTTTGTGTTGCAGGTTTAGTTGTTGATCGCTGTGTTATAGTTGTTTGTGATGCACTTTTAGTTGTCGGTGCTGGAGTTGTGGTTGTTTGTGATGCAGTTGTAGTTGTTGGTGCTTGAGTTGTGGTTATTTGTGATACAGTTGTAGTTGTCGGTGCTTGAGTCGTGGTTGTTTGTGCTGCAGTTGTAGTTGTTGATGGTTGTGTTGTGGTTGTTTGTGCTGCAGTTGTAGCTGTTGGTGCTGGAATTGTGCTTGTTTGTGCTACAGTTGTAGTTGTTGATGGTTGTGTTGTAGTTGTTTGTGCTGTAGCTGTTGGTGCTTGAGTTGTGGTTGTTTGTGCTGCAGTTGTAGTTGTTGATGCTTGAGTTGTGGTTGTTTGTGCTGCAGTTGTAGTTGTTGGTGCTTGAGTTGTGGTTGTTTGTGCTGCAGTTGTAGGTGTTGATGGTTGTGTTGTGGTTGTTGGTGCTGCAATTGTAGTTGTTGGTGCTTGAGTTGTGGTTGTTTGTTCTACAGTTGCAGTTGTTGGTGCTTGAGTTGCGGTTGTTGGTACTACAGATGTGGTTGTTGACGGTTGTGGTGTGGTTCTTTGTGATACAGTTGTAGTTGTTGGTGCTTGAGTTGTGGTTATTTGTGATGCAGTTGCATTTGTTGGTGCTTGAGTTGTGGTTGTTTGTGCTGCAGTTGTAGTTGTTGGTGCTTGAGTTGTGGTTGTTTGTGCTGCAGGTGTAGTTGTTGATGGTTGTGTTGTGGTTGTTTGTGCTGCACTTGTAGTTGTTGGTGCTGGAGTTGTGGTTGTTTGTGCTGCAGTTGTAGTTTTTAGTGCTTGAGTTGTGGACGTTTGTGCTAGAGTTGTAGTTGTCGGTGTTTGAATTGTGGTTGTTTGTGCTGCAGTTGTAGTTGTTGATGGTTGTGTTGTGGTTGTTTGTGCTGCAGTTGTAGTTGTTGGTGCTTGAGTTATGGATTTTTGTGCTGCAGTTGTAGCTGTTGGTGCTTGAGTTGTGATTGTTTGTGCTGCAGTTGTAGTTGTTGATGGTTGTGTTGTGCTTGTTTGTGCTGCGGTTGTAGTTGTTGGTGCTGGAGTTGTGGTTGTTGGTGCTGGAGTTGTGGTTTTTTGTACTGCAGTTGTAGTTGTTGGTGCTTGAGTTGCGGTTGTTGGTGCTACAGATGTAGTTGTTGATGGTTGTGTTGTGGTTGTTTGTGATGCAGTTGTAGTTGTTGGTGCTTGAGTTGTGGTTATTTGTGATACAGTTGTAGTTGTTGGTGCTTGAGTCGTGGTTGTTTGTGCTGCAGTTGTAGTTGTTGATGGTTGTGTTGTGGTTGTTTGTGCTGCAGTTGTAGCTGTTGGTGCTGGAATTGTGCTTGTTTGTGCTACAGTTGTAGTTGTTGATGGTTGTGTTGTAGTTGTTTGTGCTGTAGCTGTTGGTGCTTGAGTTGTGGTTGTTTGTGCTGCAGTTGTAGTTGTTGATGCTTGAGTTGTGGTTGTTTGTGCTGCAGTTGTAGTTGTTGGTGCTTGAGTTGTGGTTGTTTGTGCTGCAGTTGTAGGTGTTGATGGTTGTGTTGTGGTTGTTGGTGCTGCAATTGTAGTTGTTGGTGCTTGAGTTGTGGTTGTTTGTTCTACAGTTGCAGTTGTTGGTGCTTGAGTTGCGGTTGTTGGTACTACAGATGTGGTTGTTGACGGTTGTGGTGTGGTTCTTTGTGATACAGTTGTAGTTGTTGGTGCTTGAGTTGTGGTTATTTGTGATGCAGTTGCATTTGTTGGTGCTTGAGTTGTGGTTGTATGTGCTGCAGTTGTAGTTGTTAGTGCTTGAGTTGTGGTTGTTTGTCCTGCAGTTGTAGCTGTTGGTGCATGAGTTGTGATTGTTTGTGCTGCAGTTGTAGTTGTTGATGGTTGTGTTGTGTTTGTTTGTGCTGCAGTTGTAGTTGTTGTTGCTTTAGTTGTGGTTGTTTGTGCTGCAGTTGTAGTTGTTGGTGCTTGAGTTGTGGACGTTTGTTCTGCAGTTGTAGTTGTCAGTGCTTGAGTTGTGGTTGTTTGTGCTACCGTTGTTGTTGTTGATGGTTGTGTTGTGGTTGTTTGTGTTGCAGGTTTAGTTGTTGATCGCTGTGTTATAGTTGTTTGTGATGCACTTTTAGTTGTCGGTGCTGGAGTTGTGGTTGTTTGTGATGCAGTTGTAGTTGTTGGTGCTTGAGTTGTGGTTATTTGTGATACAGTTGTAGTTGTCGGTGCTTGAGTCGTGGTTGTTTGTGCTGCAGTTGTAGTTGTTGATGGTTGTGTTGTGGTTGTTTGTGCTGCAGTTGTAGCTGTTGGTGCTGGAATTGTGCTTGTTTGTGCTACAGTTGTAGTTGTTGATGGTTGTGTTGTAGTTGTTTGTGCTGTAGCTGTTGGTGCTTGAGTTGTGGTTGTTTGTGCTGCAGTTGTAGTTGTTGATGCTTGAGTTGTGGTTGTTTGTGCTGCAGTTGTAGTTGTTGGTGCTTGAGTTGTGGTTGTTTGTGCTGCAGTTGTAGGTGTTGATGGTTGTGTTGTGGTTGTTGGTGCTGCAATTGTAGTTGTTGGTGCTTGAGTTGTGGTTGTTTGTTCTACAGTTGCAGTTGTTGGTGCTTGAGTTGCGGTTGTTGGTACTACAGATGTGGTTGTTGACGGTTGTGGTGTGGTTCTTTGTGATACAGTTGTAGTTGTTGGTGCTTGAGTTGTGGTTATTTGTGATGCAGTTGCATTTGTTGGTGCTTGAGTTGTGGTTGTTTGTGCTGCAGTTGTAGTTGTTAGTGCTTGAGTTGTGGTTGTTTGTCCTGCAGTTGTAGCTGTTGGTGCATGAGTTGTGATTGTTTGTGCTGCAGTTGTAGTTGTTGATGGTTGTGTTGTGTTTGTTTGTGCTACAGTTGTAGTTGTCAGTGCTTGAGTTGTGGTTGTTTGTGTTGCAGTTGTCGTTGTTGATGGTTGTGTTGTGGTTGTTTGTGTTGCAGGTGTAGTTGTTGATCGCTGTGTTATGGTTGTTTGTGATGCAGTTGTAGTTGTTGGTGCTGGAGTTGTGGTTGTTTGTGATGCAGTTGTAGTTGTTAGTGCTTGAGCTGTGGTTGTTTGTGCAGCAGTTTTAGGTGTTGGTGCTTGAGTTGTGGTGGTTTGTGTTGCAATTGTTGATGGTTGTGTTGTGGATGTTTGTGATACACTTGTAGTTGTTGGTGCTGGAGTTGTGGTTGTTTGTGCTACAGTTGTAGATGTTGATGGTTGTGTTGTGGTTGTTTGTGCTGCAGTTGTAGTTGTTGGTGCTGGAATTGTGCTTGTTTGTGCTACAGTTGTAGTTGTTGATGGTTGTGTTGTGGTTGTTTGTGCTGCACTTGTAGTTGTTGGTGCTTGAGTGGTGGTTGTTTGAGCTGCAGTTGTAGTTGTTGATGGTTGTGTTGTGGTTGTTGGTGTTAAAGTTGTAGTTGTTGGTGCTTGAGTTGTGGTGGTTTGTGCTAAAGTTGTAGTTGTTGGAGCTCGAGTTGTGGTTGTTTGTGCTGCAGGTGTAGTTGTTGGTGCTTGAGTTGTGGTGGTTTGTGTTGCAATTGTTGATGGTTGTGTTGTGGTTGTTTGTGCTGCACTTGTAGTTGTTGGTGCTGGAGTTGTGGTTGTTTGTGATAAAGTTGTAGTTGTTGATGGTTGTGTTGTGGTTGTTTGTGCTGCAGTTGTAGCTGTTGGTGCTGGAATTGTGCTTGTTTGTGCTACAGTTGTAGTTGTTGATGGTTGTGTTGTAGTTGTTTGTGCTGTAGCTGTTGGTGCTTGAGTTGTGGTTGTTTGTGCTGCAGTTGTAGTTGTTGATGCTTGAGTTGTGGTTGTTTGTGCTGCAGTTGTAGTTGTTGGTGCTTGAGTTGTGGTTGTTTGTGCTGCAGTTGTAGTTGTTGATGGTTGTGTTGTGGTTGTTGGTGTTGCACTTGTAGTTGTTGGTGCTTGAGTTGTGGTTGTTTGTTTTACAGTTGTAGTTGTTGGTGCTTGAATTGCGGTTGTTGGTACTACAGATGTGGTTGTTGACAGTTGTGGTGTGGTTCTTTGTGATACAGTTGTAGTTGTTGGTGCTTGAGTTGTGGTTATTTGTGATGCAGTTGCAGTTGTTGGTGCTTGAGTTGTGGTTGTTTGTGCTGCAGATGTAGTTGTTAGTGCTTGAGTTGTGGTTGTTTGTCCTGCAGTTGTAGCTGTTGGTGCATGAGTTGTGATTGTTTGTGCTGCAGTTGTAGTTGTTGATAGTTGTGTTGTGTTTGTTTGTGCTGAAGTACTAGTTGTTGTTGCTTTAGTTGTGGTTGTTTGTGCTGCAGTTGTAGTTGTTGGTGCTTGAGTTGTGGTTGTTTGTGCTGCAGGTGTAGTTGTTGATGGTTGTGTTGTGGTTGTTTGTGCTGCACTTGTAGTTGTTGGTGCTGGAGTTGTGGTTGTTTGTGCTGCAGTTGTAGTTTTTAGTGCTTGAGTTGTGGACGTTTGTGCTAGAGTTGTAGTTGTCGGTGCTTGAATTGTGGTTGTTTGTGCTGCAGTTGTAGTTGTTGATGGTTGTGTTGTGGTTGTTTGTGCTGCAGTTGTAGTTGTTGGTGCTTGAGTTATGGATTTTTGTGCTGCAGTTGTAGCTGTTGGTGCTTGAGTTGTGATTGTTTGTGCTGCAGTTGTAGTTGTTGATGGTTGTGTTGTGCTTGTTTGTGCTGCGGTTGTAGTTGTTGGTGCTGGAGTTGTGGTTGTTGGTGCTGGAGTTGTGGTTTTTTGTACTGCAGTTGTAGTTGTTGGTGCTTGAGTTGCGGTTGTTGGTGCTACAGATGTAGTTGTTGATGGTTGTGTTGTGGTTGTTTGTGATGCAGTTGTAGTTGTTGGTGCTTGAGTTGTGGTTATTTGTGATACAGTTGTAGTTGTTGGTGCTTGAGTCGTGGTTGTTTGTGCTGCAGTTGTAGTTGTTGATGGTTGTGTTGTGGTTGTTTGTGCTGCAGTTGTAGCTGTTGGTGCTGGAATTGTGCTTGTTTGTGCTACAGTTGTAGTTGTTGATGGTTGTGTTGTAGTTGTTTGTGCTGTAGCTGTTGGTGCTTGAGTTGTGGTTGTTTGTGCTGCAGTTGTAGTTGTTGATGCTTGAGTTGTGGTTGTTTGTGCTGCAGTTGTAGTTGTTGGTGCTTGAGTTGTGGTTGTTTGTGCTGCAGTTGTAGGTGTTGATGGTTGTGTTGTGGTTGTTGGTGCTGCAATTGTAGTTGTTGGTGCTTGAGTTGTGGTTGTTTGTTCTACAGTTGCAGTTGTTGGTGCTTGAGTTGCGGTTGTTGGTACTACAGATGTGGTTGTTGACGGTTGTGGTGTGGTTCTTTGTGATACAGTTGTAGTTGTTGGTGCTTGAGTTGTGGTTATTTGTGATGCAGTTGCATTTGTTGGTGCTTGAGTTGTGGTTGTTTGTGCTGCAGTTGTAGTTGTTAGTGCTTGAGTTGTGGTTGTTTGTCCTGCAGTTGTAGCTGTTGGTGCATGAGTTGTGATTGTTTGTGCTGCAGTTGTAGTTGTTGATGGTTGTGTTGTGTTTGTTTGTGCTGCAGTTGTAGTTGTTGTTGCTTTAGTTGTGGTTGTTTGTGCTGCAGTTGTAGTTGTTGGTGCTTGAGTTGTGGACGTTTGTTCTGCAGTTGTAGTTGTCAGTGCTTGAGTTGTGGTTGTTTGTGCTACCGTTGTTGTTGTTGATGGTTGTGTTGTGGTTGTTTGTGTTGCAGGTTTAGTTGTTGATCGCTGTGTTATAGTTGTTTGTGATGCACTTTTAGTTGTCGGTGCTGGAGTTGTGGTTGTTTGTGATGCAGTTGTAGTTGTTAGTGCTTGAGCTGTGGTTGTTTGTGCAGCAGTTTTAGGTGTTGATAGTTGTGTTGTGGTTGTTGGTGTTAAAGTTGTAGTTGTTGGTGCTTGAGTTGTGGTGGTTTGTGCTAAAGCTGTAGTTGTTGGAGCTTGAGTTGTGGTTGTTTGTGCTGCAGTTGTAGTTGTTGGTGCTTGAGTTGTGGTGGTTTGTGTTGCAATTGTTGATGGTTGTGTTGTGGTTGTTTGTGCTGCACTTGTAGTTGTTGGTGCTGGAGTTGTGGTTGTTTGTGCTACAGTTGTAGTTGTTGATGGTTGTGTTGTGGTTGTTTGTGCTGCAGTTGTAGCTGTTGGTGCTGGAATTGTGCTTGTTTGTGCTACAGTTGTAGTTTTTGATGGTTGTGTTGTAGTTGTTTGTGCTGTAGCTTTTGGTGCTTGAGTTGTGGTTGTTTGTGCTGCAGTTGTTGATGCTTGAGTTGTGGTTGTTTGTGCTGCAGTTGTAGTTGTTGGTGCTTGAGTTGTGGTTGTTTGTGCTGCAGTTGTAGTTGTTGATGGTTGTGTTGTGGTTGTTGGTGCTGCACTTGTAGTTGTTGGTGCTTGAGTTGTGGTTGTTTGTGCTGCAGTTGTAGTTGTGGATGCTTGTGTTGTGGTTGTTCGTGCTACAGATGTGGTTGTTGGTGCTGGAGTTGTGGTTGTTTGTTCTACAGTTGTAGTTGTTGGTGCTTGAGTTGCGGTTGTTGGTACTACAGATGTGGTTGTTGATGGTTGTGTTGTGGTTCTTTGTGATACAGTTGTAGTTGTTGGTGCTTGAGTTGTGATTATTTGTGATGCAATTGTAGTTGTTGGTGCTTGAGTTGTTGTTGTTTTTGCTGCAGTTGTAGTTGTTGATGGTTGTGTTGTGCTTGTTTGTGCTGCAGTTGTAGCTGTTGGTGCTGGAATTGTGCTTGTTTGTGCTACAGTTGTAGTTGTTGATGGTTGTGTTGTAGTTGTTTGTGCTGTAGCTGTTGGTGCTTGAGTTGTGGTTGTTTGTGCTGCAGTTGTTGATGCTTGAGTTGTGGTTGTTTGTGCTGCAGTTGTAGTTGTTGGTGCTTGAGTTGTGGTTGTTTGTGCTGCAGTTGTAGTTGTTGATGGTTGTGTTGTGGTTGTTGGTGCTGCACTTGTAGTTGTTGGTGCTTGAGTTGTGGTTGTTTGTGCTGCAGTTGTAGTTGTGGATGCTTGTGTTGTGGTTGTTCGTGCTACAGATGTGGTTGTTGGTGCTGGAGTTGTGGTTGTTTGTTCTACAGTTGTAGTTGTTGGTGCTTGAGTTGCGGTTGTTGGTACTACAGATGTGGTTGTTGATGGTTGTGTTGTGGTTCTTTGTGATACAGTTGTAGTTGTTGGTGCTTGAGTTGTGATTATTTGTGATGCAATTGTAGTTGTTGGTGCTTGAGTTGTTGTTGTTTTTGCTGCAGTTGTAGTTGTTGATGGTTGTGTTGTGCTTGTTTGTGCTGCAGTTGTAGCTGTTGGTGCTGGAATTGTGCTTGTTTGTGCTACAGTTGTAGTTGTTGATGGTTGTGTTGTAGTTGTTTGTGCTGTAGCTGTTGGTGCTTGAGTTGTGGTTGTTTGTGCTGCAGTTGTTGATGCTTGAGTTGTGGTTGTTTGTGCTGCAGTTGTAGTTGTTGGTGCTTGAGTTGTGGTTGTTTGTGCTGCAGTTGTAGTTGTTAGTGCTTGAGTTGTGGTTGTTTGTGCTGAAGTTGTAGCTGTTGGTGCTTGAGTTGTGCTTGTTTTTGCTGCAGTTGTAGTTGTTGATGGTTGTGTTGTGGTTGTTTGTGCTGCAGTTGTAGCTGTTGGTGCTGGAATTGTGCTTGTTTGTGCTACAGTTGTAGTTGTTGATGGTTGTGTTGTAGTTGTTTGTGCTGTAGCTGTTGGTGCTTGAGTTGTGGTTGTTTGTGCTGCAGTTGTAGTTGTTGATGTTTGAGTTGTGGTTGTTTGTGCTGCAGTTGTAGTTGTTGGTGGTTGAGTTGTGGTTGTTTGTGCTGCAGTTGTAGGTGTTGATGGTTGTGTTGTGGTTGTTGGTGCTGCAATTGTAGTTGTTGGTGCTTGAGTTGTGGTTGTTGGTGCTGGAGTTGTGGTTTTTTGTACTGCAGTTGTAGTTGTTGGTGCTTGAGTTGCGGTTGTTGGTGCTACAGATGTAGTTGTTGATGGTTGTGTTGTGGTTGTTTGTGATGCAGTTGTAGTTGTTGGTGCCTGAGTTGTGGTTATTTGTGATGCAATTGTAGTTGTTGGTGCTTGAGTTGTTGTTGTTTTTGCTGCAGTTGTAGTTGTTGATGGTTGTGTTGTGCTTGTTTGTGCTGCAGTTGTAGCTGTTGGTGCTGGAATTGTGCTTGTTTGTGCTACAGTTGTAGTTGTTGATGGTTGTGTTGTAGTTGTTTGTGCTGTAGCTGTTGGTGCTTGAGTTGTGGTTGTTTGTGCTGCAGTTGTTGATGCTTGAGTTGTGGTTGTTTGTGCTGCAGTTGTAGTTGTTGGTGCTTGAGTTGTGGTTGTTTGTGCTGCAGTTGTAGTTGTTGATGGTTGTGTTGTGGTTGTTGGTGCTGCACTTGTAGTTGTTGGTGCTTGAGTTGTGGTTGTTTGTGCTGCAGTTGTAGTTGTGGATGCTTGTGTTGTGGTTGTTCGTGCTACAGATGTGGTTGTTGGTGCTTGAGTTGTGATTATTTGTGATGCAATTGTAGTTGTTGGTGCTTGAGTTGTTGTTGTTTTTGCTGCAGTTGTAGTTGTTGATGGTTGTGTTGTGCTTGTTTGTGCTGCAGTTGTAGCTGTTGGTGCTGGAATTGTGCTTGTTTGTGCTACAGTTGTAGTTGTTGATGGTTGTGTTGTAGTTGTTTGTGCTGTAGCTGTTGGTGCTTGAGTTGTGGTTGTTTGTGCTGCAGTTGTTGATGCTTGAGTTGTGGTTGTTTGTGCTGCAGTTGTAGTTGTTGGTGCTTGAGTTGTGGTTGTTTGTGCTGCAGTTGTAGTTGTTGATGGTTGTGTTGTGGTTGTTGGTGCTGCACTTGTAGTTGTTGGTGCTTGAGTTGTGGTTGTTTGTGCTGCAGTTGTAGTTGTGGATGCTTGTGTTGTGGTTGTTCGTGCTACAGATGTGGTTGTTGGTGCTGGAGTTGTGGTTGTTTGTTCTACAGTTGTAGTTGTTGGTGCTTGAGTTGCGGTTGTTGGTACTACAGATGTGGTTGTTGATGGTTGTGTTGTGGTTCTTTGTGATACAGTTGTAGTTGTTGGTGCTTGAGTTGTGATTATTTGTGATGCAATTGTAGTTGTTGGTGCTTGAGTTGTTGTTGTTTTTGCTGCAGTTGTAGTTGTTGATGGTTGTGTTGTGCTTGTTTGTGCTGCAGTTGTAGCTGTTGGTGCTGGAATTGTGCTTGTTTGTGCTACAGTTGTAGTTGTTGATGGTTGTGTTGTAGTTGTTTGTGCTGTAGCTGTTGGTGCTTGAGTTGTGGTTGTTTGTGCTGCAGTTGTTGATGCTTGAGTTGTGGTTGTTTGTGCTGCAGTTGTAGTTGTTGGTGCTTGAGTTGTGGTTGTTTGTGCTGCAGTTGTAGTTGTTAGTGCTTGAGTTGTGGTTGTTTGTGCTGAAGTTGTAGCTGTTGGTGCTTGAGTTGTGCTTGTTTTTGCTGCAGTTGTAGTTGTTGATGGTTGTGTTGTGGTTGTTTGTGCTGCAGTTGTAGCTGTTGGTGCTGGAATTGTGCTTGTTTGTGCTACAGTTGTAGTTGTTGATGGTTGTGTTGTAGTTGTTTGTGCTGTAGCTGTTGGTGCTTGAGTTGTGGTTGTTTGTGCTGCAGTTGTAGTTGTTGATGTTTGAGTTGTGGTTGTTTGTGCTGCAGTTGTAGTTGTTGGTGGTTGAGTTGTGGTTGTTTGTGCTGCAGTTGTAGGTGTTGATGGTTGTGTTGTGGTTGTTGGTGCTGCAATTGTAGTTGTTGGTGCTTGAGTTGTGGTTGTTGGTGCTGGAGTTGTGGTTTTTTGTACTGCAGTTGTAGTTGTTGGTGCTTGAGTTGCGGTTGTTGGTGCTACAGATGTAGTTGTTGATGGTTGTGTTGTGGTTGTTTGTGATGCAGTTGTAGTTGTTGGTGCCTGAGTTGTGGTTATTTGTGATGCAATTGTAGTTGTTGGTGCTTGAGTTGTTGTTGTTTTTGCTGCAGTTGTAGTTGTTGATGGTTGTGTTGTGCTTGTTTGTGCTGCAGTTGTAGCTGTTGGTGCTGGAATTGTGCTTGTTTGTGCTACAGTTGTAGTTGTTGATGGTTGTGTTGTAGTTGTTTGTGCTGTAGCTGTTGGTGCTTGAGTTGTGGTTGTTTGTGCTGCAGTTGTTGATGCTTGAGTTGTGGTTGTTTGTGCTGCAGTTGTAGTTGTTGGTGCTTGAGTTGTGGTTGTTTGTGCTGCAGTTGTAGTTGTTGATGGTTGTGTTGTGGTTGTTGGTGCTGCACTTGTAGTTGTTGGTGCTTGAGTTGTGGTTGTTTGTGCTGCAGTTGTAGTTGTGGATGCTTGTGTTGTGGTTGTTCGTGCTACAGATGTGGTTGTTGGTGCTTGAGTTGTGATTATTTGTGATGCAATTGTAGTTGTTGGTGCTTGAGTTGTTGTTGTTTTTGCTGCAGTTGTAGTTGTTGATGGTTGTGTTGTGCTTGTTTGTGCTGCAGTTGTAGCTGTTGGTGCTGGAATTGTGCTTGTTTGTGCTACAGTTGTAGTTGTTGATGGTTGTGTTGTAGTTGTTTGTGCTGTAGCTGTTGGTGCTTGAGTTGTGGTTGTTTGTGCTGCAGTTGTTGATGCTTGAGTTGTGGTTGTTTGTGCTGCAGTTGTAGTTGTTGGTGCTTGAGTTGTGGTTGTTTGTGCTGCAGTTGTAGTTGTTGATGGTTGTGTTGTGGTTGTTGGTGCTGCACTTGTAGTTGTTGGTGCTTGAGTTGTGGTTGTTTGTGCTGCAGTTGTAGTTGTGGATGCTTGTGTTGTGGTTGTTCGTGCTACAGATGTGGTTGTTGGTGCTGGAGTTGTGGTTGTTTGTTCTACAGTTGTAGTTGTTGGTGCTTGAGTTGCGGTTGTTGGTACTACAGATGTGGTTGTTGATGGTTGTGTTGTGGTTCTTTGTGATACAGTTGTAGTTGTTGGTGCTTGAGTTGTGATTATTTGTGATGCAATTGTAGTTGTTGGTGCTTGAGTTGTTGTTGTTTTTGCTGCAGTTGTAGTTGTTGATGGTTGTGTTGTGCTTGTTTGTGCTGCAGTTGTAGCTGTTGGTGCTGGAATTGTGCTTGTTTGTGCTACAGTTGTAGTTGTTGATGGTTGTGTTGTAGTTGTTTGTGCTGTAGCTGTTGGTGCTTGAGTTGTGGTTGTTTGTGCTGCAGTTGTTGATGCTTGAGTTGTGGTTGTTTGTGCTGCAGTTGTAGTTGTTGGTGCTTGAGTTGTGGTTGTTTGTGCTGCAGTTGTAGTTGTTAGTGCTTGAGTTGTGGTTGTTTGTGCTGAAGTTGTAGCTGTTGGTGCTTGAGTTGTGCTTGTTTTTGCTGCAGTTGTAGTTGTTGATGGTTGTGTTGTAGTTGTTTGTGCTGTAGCTGTTGGTGCTGGAATTGTGCTTGTTTGTGCTGCAGTTGTTGATGGTTGTGTTGTGGTTGTTTGTGCTGCAGTTGTAGCTGTTGGTGCTAGAATTGTGCTTGTTTGTGCTACAGTTGTAGTTGTTGATGGTTGTGTTGTAGTTGTTTGTGCTGTAGCTGTTGGTGCTTGAGTTGTGGTTGTTTGTGCTGCAGTTGTAGTTGTTGATGTTTGAGTTGTGGTTGTTTGTGCTGCAGTTGTAGTTGTTGGTGATTGAGTTGTGGTTGTTTGTGCTGCAGTTGTAGGTGTTGATGGTTGTGTTGTGGTTGTTGGTGCTGCAATTGTAGTTGTTGGTGCTTGAGTTGTGGTTGTTGGTGCTGGAGTTGTGGTTTTTTGTACTGCAGTTGTAGTTGTTGGTGCTTGAGTTGCGGTTGTTGGTGCTACAGATGTAGTTGTTGATGGTTGTGTTGTGGTTGTTTGTGATGCAGTTGTAGTTGTTGGTGCCTGAGTTGTGGTTATTTGTGATACAGTTGTAGTTGTTGGTGCTTGAGTCGTGGTTGTTTGTGCTGCAGTTGTAGTTGTTGATGGTTGTGTTGTAGTTGTTTGTGCTGCAGTTGTAGCTGTTGGTGCTGGAATTGTGCTTGTTTGTGCTACAGTTGTAGTTGTTGATGGTTGTGTTGTAGTTGTTTGTGCTGTAGCTGTTGGTGCTTGAGTTGTGGTTGTTTGTGCTGCAGTTGTAGTTGTTGATGCTTGAGTTGTGGTTGTTTGTGCTGCAGTTGTAGTTGTTGGTGCTTGAGTTGTGGTTGTTTGTGCTGCAGTTGTAGGTGTTGATGGTTGTGTTGTGGTTGTTGGTGCTGCAATTGTAGTTGTTGGTGCTTGAGTTGTGGTTGTTTGTTCTACAGTTGCAGTTGTTGGTGCTTGAGTTGCGGTTGTTGGTACTACAGATGTGGTTGTTGACGGTTGTGGTGTGGTTCTTTGTGATACAGTTGTAGTTGTTGGTGCTTGAGTTGTGGTTATTTGTGATGCAGTTGCATTTGTTGGTGCTTGAGTTGTGGTTGTTTGTGCTGCAGTTGTAGTTGTTGGTGCTTGAGTTGCGGTTGTTGGTACTACAGATGTGGATGTTGATGGTTGTGTTGTGGTTCTTTGTGATACAGTTGTAGTTGTTGCTGCTTGAGTTGTGAGTATTTGTGCTGCAGTTGTAGTTGTTGGTGCTTGAGTTGTGGTTGTTTGTGCTGCAGTTGTAGTTGTTGATGGTTGTGTTGTGGTTGTTGGTGCTGCACTTGTAGTTGTTGGTGCTTGAGTTGTGGTTGTTTGTGCTGCAGTTGTAGTTGTGGATGCTTGTGTTGTGGTTGTTCGTGCTACAGATGTGGTTGTTGGTGCTGGAGTTGTGGTTGTTTGTTCTACAGTTGTAGTTGTTGGTGCTTGAGTTGCGGTTGTTGGTACTACAGATGTGGTTGTTGATGGTTGTGTTGTGGTTCTTTGTGATACAGTTGTAGTTGTTGGTGCTTGAGTTGTGATTATTTGTGATGCAATTGTAGTTGTTGGTGCTTGAGTTGTTGTTGTTTTTGCTGCAGTTGTAGTTGTTGATGGTTGTGTTGTGCTTGTTTGTGCTGCAGTTGTAGCTGTTGGTGCTGGAATTGTGCTTGTTTGTGCTACAGTTGTAGTTGTTGATGGTTGTGTTGTAGTTGTTTGTGCTGTAGCTGTTGGTGCTTGAGTTGTGGTTGTTTGTGCTGCAGTTGTTGATGCTTGAGTTGTGGTTGTTTGTGCTGCAGTTGTAGTTGTTAGTGCTTGAGTTGTGGTTGTTTGTGCTGAAGTTGTAGCTGTTGGTGCTTGAGTTGTGCTTGTTTTTGCTGCAGTTGTAGTTGTTGATGGTTGTGTTGTGGTTGTTTGTGCTGCAGTTGTAGCTGTTGGTGCTGGAATTGTGCTTGTTTGTGCTACAGTTGTAGTTGTTGATGGTTGTGTTGTAGTTGTTTGTGCTGTAGCTGTTGGTGCTTGAGTTGTGGTTGTTTGTGCTGCAGTTGTAGTTGTTGATGTTTGAGTTGTGGTTGTTTGTGCTGCAGTTGTAGTTGTTGGTGGTTGAGTTGTGGTTGTTTGTGCTGCAGTTGTAGGTGTTGATGGTTGTGTTGTGGTTGTTGGTGCTGCAATTGTAGTTGTTGGTGCTTGAGTTGTGGTTGTTGGTGCTGGAGTTGTGGTTTTTTGTACTGCAGTTGTAGTTGTTGGTGCTTGAGTTGCGGTTGTTGGTGCTACAGATGTAGTTGTTGATGGTTGTGTTGTGGTTGTTTGTGATGCAGTTGTAGTTGTTGGTGCCTGAGTTGTGGTTATTTGTGATGCAATTGTAGTTGTTGGTGCTTGAGCTGTTGTTGTTTTTGCTGCAGTTGTAGTTGTTGATGGTTGTGTTGTGCTTGTTTGTGCTGCAGTTGTAGCTGTTGGTGCTGGAATTGTGCTTGTTTGTGCTACAGTTGTAGTTGTTGATGGTTGTGTTGTAGTTGTTTGTGCTGTAGCTGTTGGTGCTTGAGTTGTGGTTGTTTGTGCTGCAGTTGTTGATGCTTGAGTTGTGGTTGTTTGTGCTGCAGTTGTAGTTGTTGGTGCTTGAGTTGTGGTTGTTTGTGCTGCAGTTGTAGTTGTTGATGGTTGTGTTGTGGTTGTTGGTGCTGCACTTGTAGTTGTTGGTGCTTGAGTTGTGGTTGTTTGTGCTGCAGTTGTAGTTGTGGATGCTTGTGTTGTGGTTGTTCGTGCTACAGATGTGGTTGTTGGTGCTTGAGTTGTGATTATTTGTGATGCAATTGTAGTTGTTGGTGCTTGAGTTGTTGTTGTTTTTGCTGCAGTTGTAGTTGTTGATGGTTGTGTTGTGCTTGTTTGTGCTGCAGTTGTAGCTGTTGGTGCTGGAATTGTGCTTGTTTGTGCTACAGTTGTAGTTGTTGATGGTTGTGTTGTAGTTGTTTGTGCTGTAGCTGTTGGTGCTTGAGTTGTGGTTGTTTGTGCTGCAGTTGTTGATGCTTGAGTTGTGGTTGTTTGTGCTGCAGTTGTAGTTGTTGGTGCTTGAGTTGTGGTTGTTTGTGCTGCAGTTGTAGTTGTTGATGGTTGAGTTGTGGTTGTTGGTGCTGCAATTGTAGTTGTTGGTGCTTGAGTTGTGGTTGTTTGTTCTACAGTTGCAGTTGTTGGTGCTTGAGTTGCGGTTGTTGGTA
>JBBPBX010077091.1:0-16951 GCA_038048925.1 Garcialebias charrua
TATATATGTATATATATATATATATATTTATATATATATATATATATATATATATATATGTATATATATATATATATATATATTAGGGATGTGCCGATCGATCGGAAACCGATCAATCGTCACCGATAATCATTAAAGCGGATGTGATCGGCTTTTGCCTTCAATTACCGATCACAGAGCCTGTGATACGAAGTTTGCTAACTGCAAAACGTGCGACGAAAAAGTACCTCGTGGAAGAATTTCAACGAAGTCCTTCAACACAACAAACCTAATTCGTCATTAAAATGTTTTAATACGTTTTAATAACTTACCAAAAGCCGTCTGCCAGCGCCGCGATAAGCAACACCTGTTAGCATGTAGCCCCACCGAGTAGCCCCACCGAGTCCGCTGCGCAGTTACGGGCAGTCCAGTTTAGCTGCGGCTTCAAAAAGGCTGTCGGCTTTGTTATTCCAAGTTAGCTGGGTGTCCCCCGATATCTTCTGCTTCCAGTCCGACATCGAGGCGAGCTCCAGGAACCTCTGATCGCACAAAGCCGGCTGTCTGCTGCAGGTCCGGTTTAGCATGTTAGCCTTAGCTCATACCATGAGCTGCTGGTCTCGCGCGGCGCTGTAGGAACGCTCGGCGGTGTGATCGCAGCTGCTGCTCCAGTCCTGAGACATTCACAGAGTTCAGAGGAGTGTTTCCAGTTAATTTATCCGTATGAGGCATCCTCTTATGGGAGAAACAGTCCTCCAAAAGCCGACTGCCGAGTGTGGAACTGAATGTAAAATGGCGGAGGCGGTATTTCCTGGTTCTTCTTCTTCTTCTATAGAGTTGAATGGCGGTTGGCGAACTCATATTAAGCGCATTACCGCCACCTGGTTCCCGCAGGAAGTTGTTCAAAAAAGCACGAAATTATTTAAAAATAATAATAATGATACTTTACGTATTTATAAAGCCATTTGTAAAAACAGCCAACAGTGCAGCTTTAAGTAGCAAATGGGGTATTTTAGTTTTTTATATGAAGTAATAGATGTGTTTTTTTTTTTAAACAATAAAAAACCTTTTTTTTTAATTGAAAGTTAGTAAGGTAAACATTTTTCTTTGATAATGCAGTTGATAATTACTTTTATTTACTTTGTTCTCTGAAATAAATTAGTAAAAATATGTTTTTGTCTGAATTATGGTGATTTTATGGTTCTGAAAATAACATGAGTGCTGCTTCTGGCTACAAGATCTGAAAAGTTTTCAGATCTTGTAGCCAGAAGCAGCACTCATAAATTACAGGTAAGCCATTTGATCGGTGATCGGTGATCGGTTTATGTGATCGGCTCACATATAGGCAATCGGTAATTGTGATCGGTATCGGTGATCGTCACACATAGGTGATCGGTATCGGTATCGGTTTTAAAAAACCTGATCGGCACATCCCTAATATATATATATATATATATATATATATATATATATATATATATATATATATATATATATAAACACATCTTTCATATGCATTGAGGGGCATTTGTTTTTTTAAAGGAGACTAGTTTTTCAGCAGGTTGGCAGTAGAACATAGTTTGATTTGTAAAGTAACCCTGAGGTCAATGCAGAGGCACAAATAAATGGTTACAGTAATGGTAGAATTATTGTTGTGTCACTAGCAAATGGCAAAAAAAGACATTTGGAACGTAGACAGAACAATGAAAAATTTAGGTTCCAAGACAACTGGCACTGTATCATGATAGATAGATAGATAGATAGATAGATATATAGATATATAGATAGATAGATAGATAGATAGATAGATAGATAGATAGATAGATAGATAGATAGATAGATAGATAGATAGATAGATAGATAGATAGATAGATAGATAGATAGATAGATAGATAGATAGATAGATAGATAGATAGATAGATAGATAGATAGATAGATAGATAGATAGATAGATAGATAGATAGATAGATAGATAGATAGATAGATAGATACTGTATATATATATATATACAGGAAACCCTCGAGCTACGACACCTGCGACCTACGGCAACGCGGACTTACGATTTGCCTCTTTGAAAGAATGCCGTCGACATACGGCCAAAAAAACGGACTTACGACAGAGGTACATTAGAAGTATGTAATCGAGATACGGCAAAAAAAGTGCGTCATTACGGCAAGCGGCAAGGTGGGGGAGGGGTACAGCACCTTGAGTGTTAGTGCATGACAGTGCGCGTGACCCTGGAGTAGGGGTGGGGCGACACTGCCGTACTATTTAAAGGGACGCGCCATCTTGACCACGTTGTTGAGTTTCGGCGAGAGAGAGAAAAGCAAACGTTCTGATGGACAGAACTGTTCACATCAGGACCACACCGCTGAGCCCACACCTGGCCTAAAATGCTCCCATCATTCATGGTTGAGCACTGGCTAAGCAGTTCCATCTGATCCAGGTTTGAACTTGAGAAAAACATCAGTGTCTACCTACACTTCAGTCAAAGTAAGGACATTTTGTTTCCTTGTTTCCTTTTTCTGCTGCTTCTAGCTTTTTTAGAGTTCATGGACTTTTTCATGCACATGGACTGCACCAACACCAACACCACATGGACTGCACTGGTTTCAAAAACATGATGGTTGCAACATGTTTCTGATGCATGTGATTTTCGGCTGATTTGGTGCTGATTCATGTCAATAAGCTGCTGCTGCTGGATGGATGGATGAATGCATGGGAGTTCCGGCTGATTTGCTGCATTTTGATGTTAACACCTGCTGCACTAAGAGAGGTGTTCATGTTTCATGGTTGACATGTTTTTGCTGCTGGATGGATGGATGAATGCATGGGAGTTCCTTATGATTTGCTGCATTTTGATGTTAACAGCTGCTGCTCAAAGAGAGGTGTTCATGTTTCATGGTTGAACTCATTTGCAGATTATGGCTGAGAACTGTTCAGGAAGAGATTTGTATTTTGTATGCTTTGTCTGTGCTGAAAAAAACATTACAGTACTGTACCTGTACATGCTGTACTGGTTTTGTGTGTTTATGGATGAATGTGTGGTATAATGTGTTATCTAAGTGTTTGTAAATAAAGTTCTGTGCATGTTTATGGCACAGGATGTCCGCTTGTTCAGTCTCATGCCGTTAAATGTGTGTGCAGCGCTCCGTTAGTGGTATAGCCGCAACCTACGTCAGAAATGCGGACCTACGACAGGCACGTGTTTTTGGTATGCGAGATACGGCAGAATCGACCTAAGTCACACCCGTAGGTCCGGATCCCTGACGTAACTCGAGGGTTTCCTGTATATATATAAGTAATCCTCAGTAGAAGAGCGATTAGTATGAGTTTTTTGCCATGAGGTTTTAGTTGTTGATTTGACTCATACACTTTGTGAACTAGTGTGGCTTAGATGGTTAGTTCTACCACCGTCTGCTCCTGTAAGCATTTGAGACAGTCTGATTTTGGACACATGGGGGAGACTGGTAGGACAACCAAATTGCAAGTGATTAGCTGACTTTGCCTACCTGCAGTGTGAAATAAATGCAGTTAGAGACACAAAGTATTTTTCTTAAGCACAAAGTAGAAAAGCACACACATTTTATCATCCCATAATTAAACCACACCAGGTTTGATTTATTTTCCTTTTCGAGTGTGCATTATGTCTAGGGATTGTCACCCCTTCTCTTGTATATTCCTCTGTGTTTTGGGGGAGGGTAATCCATTCCTCCCATATGTTAGATAGTGACTGTGAGATTAGGCAGACCCTGTGAGAGGATTAAGGCATCAGGGTTTGGGTCCCCTTCTATCTTGCCTCCTCTCTAACCGTCCCACCCCCTCCACCTGCTTCCTGCCATCTCATCTCCAACCCCTCACCCATCTCTCTTTCCTCCCCTGAGCAAAGATCCAATCTCTCTAGTGTTTTAGCTGTTGAATGAAGAGGCGAAGGGCAGATTAATACAGAGGTCATTTAATTTGTGCAGATGTGAGTTTTAATTTACACATAATAATTTGATAGATGTGGTGAGGAACAGGAAAACGGAGAACATATCATTCCACCAACATGTCTGCATAGTTGCCTGAAGCAAGAGTGTCCAGTGTTTGTCCTCAGTCAGAAACCTGCATGTCATCATCGGGCTACAATAAATTACTTCTGTGTTATCAACATTTTAGCATATGCACACACTTCTGCTTTACACCACCTCTTTTTACACTACACACTTCTTACTACTGACAGTCTTACAGACTCGTTAGTGCTGCTGTTCGAAGTTAGTGCTGCTGTTCGAAGTAATGTTTTTATTAATGCCTAGTGTATTTTTAGTTATTTTTCTTAGTTCACATCTTAAATGTTACTACTGTTTTTCTTTTACATTTTATTGTTGGATGTAACTGGGACCCTGTGTACATAATCTCGTTTCATCACATGTACCACATGTGGTGCGAATGAAAATAAAGAATCTCTGACTCTGACTAATAAAAGAAAAAGAGACTAGATCAAGCAGAATAATTACTCTCTCCTCCAGTTATTGTTTTTACTGTAGTTATCCGTCTGTTTTAGCTCTTTATCTTTACAAAAAGTTAGCTTTGTGATTTTCCTGGTGTTGTACTGTGATTCTAATGTACTGTCCCTTGTTTTGATGTTTTTTTGTGCATTGGTTTGTAGATGTTGATCAGTTAGTATAAGTATCAATGAAAACAAAGCAGGTTGCAATATCTTTTCCAGCCCATTAATATTGCAGTACTGTTTAATAATTATACCGTGTACAGGTATGTACATTTTTAGATTATTTGGGGAAGAACATCAAAAACAACCAAACAAAAACTGAGTGTACATATTTGAAGTATTTCTTAAAGTATTGTGGATAATAATGAACAGTAAGTGTCACGTCTCAGAATTTGTTCTAAGCATGTTGTCTTTTTTAAAATGCTTCTTGCTTGACCATTTAACAGACAAATAAAAATCACCTGTCTCATTAAAGGCACTTCTATTGGTGAAATAGCATTGACACAAGTTACCCAGTTTACTCCCCTAAATGTTACTGTAGTTTTAATTGGATCAGTATGTCAAGGGATTATCAAAACTCATTGTTAAATATAAGAAATTTAAAAAATCTTCCAATTATTTGAATTGGTTCAGTTTAGGGGTGTAACGATACACAAAACTCTCGAGACGAGACGAGACAAATTACAGAGTTCGCGAGAACGAGACGAGATTTTAATGTTAGTTCAAGAAAACTTCAAAGATCGGTTTTATGCCGCAAAAAGGCTTTTATTCTGTTTTAACATGTATTACAAACTCAACTGATGTCTTCATTTTACTGATTGAATCTCCTTAGACCTTAGAACGTTCAACTTTGTTTAAAAAAATAGATATTCACGCAGGACTTTCCAAAAATTGAACATAAATATCCGCATCAGCACTGAATCTGCAGCCGTCACTCACCAGTGTTGCCAGATTGGGCGGTTCACCGCGATTTTCCTTCTGACTTTTGCGGGTAAAGAGTGCTTTGGGTGGGTGGGACTCTATCTGGCAACACCGGTCACACCGGTGTTTACACGTGTGTCTTTACATTCGGGGCAGCGTCGGCAGCGCCGGGACCCTCCATCAATGTAGAGGCGTCTGCGGCACCGGGACCCTCCATCAGTAGTTGGGGCGTCTTCTATAGCAACTTCATCCGCGAAGCCATGCTGTCCGTGATGCTGACTTGCTAGGGGCTCTGCTAGCATTAGCATTAGCGACTCGCGAGATAACGTTACCTCTCAACAAGAGATATCGCGGGAGTTTAATATCGCGACATCTCGTACAACGAGATCTCGTTACACCCCTAGTTCAGTTGGTTGAAATCTATCATCCCCGTGAACATGTAGTCTGCCTCCCACCTGGCTTGAAACCCCCTGTTCTCGGTGTCCACCTTATGTTTAGCCATTTTTGAGGAGGGGTGCAAATGTAGCTGAAAGTTGATCTCTGCTCTGACTGCTGATGAATAATGAAGCCAATTGTGCACGCTGCAGTGACTGCACGAGCTACCTGCCTAAATAAAGGTTGAATGATTAGGCATACAGCAGTCTTGTGACTTTTTATTAATACAGTATACTGTACTTTTTTATGATTGTTGGCTGTTGGCTGCAAGTATGAAGCTGTGAAATCCTTCATTTTCTACAGCTGATAGCTGTTGGTCATTAATTATGATGAAGTTCAGCAACTTCTCTGTTGAGCTCCAAGCTTCAGCTGTGTGTTTTTATTGTTCAGTCTGGGAGTATTGTCCCTCCTACGAGATTATCAGGTCGGAGTAGACGCGGTTGAACAAGAAAAAAAACACAGCTGAAGACATGGAGCTCGAATGAGGGACAGGCTGAATGATCCGAGACCGGGACACGCGGCTGGGTCCTGCTGCTGTTTCAGCGAGAGTGTCATCCCGCTGAACTAACTTGAGCGCGGTTTAAAGTGGCGCTATGACTCTGCAGACATTGCACGTTGCTGTCTTATGGTGTTTAGTGAAAATACATCCACACAGCGGACATGTTACGATGAACAGTTGGCTAACTGTTAGCTAAAATGCTACTCACCGAGTCTGCACGTTGTAGCTGGCTGCAAACTATGGAATGGATTTCCTGAATTTGAGGCGGGTCTCATTACTCTGGGTTCATGAGACACGACTCCGTTCAGAAAATCCATTCCATAGTTTGATCGACTCCGTGCCGTGTACAAAACACCAGTGGGCGGCTGTGGCTTGCGGGCCGGATCTAATAGTTATTAAATATCATCCAGGGGGCCATAAATAATTGCTTCACGGGCCGGATATGGCCCGCGGGCCGCCAATCTGACATATGTGCTTTAGTAGCTGTGTTGTTAGCCGCTAAGGACCGTGTCTTTAGCATATGATAAACATCTGATTTATTAATGTCATGCTTCCTCTCTCTATTCCTCTAAAAAGGCACACAGCATGGCTAACTGAACTCTGAACCATTTCGAATAAGAAGACGTGTCTGTCGTCTAGCTGTAGCTTCAAGGTTCAAAGTAGAGGCTCACTTTACAGCAGCTTCACACAGGCTTCTGCACAGCTGAATGGACTGTACTTATATATCGCCTTTCTATCTTATCAAAACACTCAAAGTTTGTTGCAACACAATCTGTGTCCTCATTTACCCATTCATACAGCACTGAGCACTCTACTAGATTTCTACAAATAATAATCAGAGCTTTATCACATTCATACACTGATGGGACACACATCAGAAGCAATGAGGGGGTCAGTGTCTAACTCAGGAACACTAACCACAGCTGCCCCAGCTGAAGAGGATTATTATTTAACATATGTAAATTGATACCTAAAAAATAAACTATTATATATAATTAGTTTATTTTTAGGCATTTATTTTGTACAGTTACAGCTGTTAATAAATGTGTCTGTGTGACAATTGGAACAAAACTTTGACTCAAATATTACTTGTTATTACTTTATGCAAAGAAAAAATATTGAGATATATCGTATATCGTGATTTTTGTAAAAAAAAATATATATATATATTATTGAGATATTAATTTTGGTCCATATTGCCCAGCCTTACCTTACACCCTAACGCACGCACCAAAGTATTTGTCAAAAAACATTAAGTACAGGTTTTGACAAAAGACTCCTCACAGTGTTGGCCAACAGTGGCAGGTTCTGGACAAAAATAAAAAAATAAAAAAAAATAAAAAACTTTTAACACAGCTTCATTGCAAGAGGAAATTCAGTAAACGACCGTATTTTCCAGTCTATAAGTCGCCGTTTTTTGCATAATTTGCATGTCCTGCAACTTATACAGCGAAGCAACTTATTTATGGTTCCTTTTCAGTCTGATCTCTCGGTGCAACATACTTGCTATGGGAATTGTGCCCCCGCGCGATTACCTGAAGGAATATACTCACGCCTTTACGGCAGGGGCGTCAACGCCGCGCCAGAGGCCCCGCCCTCTGGGTACTTAAGCGGCTGACGCCCATCCATCTTCCTCTTTTTTGCCCTTCACCTCGCTAAACCTGAACTACCTCTTCGCGGGACTTCTCTGTTGCTTCATCGCTCAACTTGAGGTGAGCTTGCTCCCTGCACAGAGGGCACAGAGAATTATTCCTACGTATTGCTGGACTAGCGAAAGCTAGTCCTGCACATTTTCTCTTAACCCCGAAGTTTTTTTCTCCTCTCTCTCTACAGATTGCTTTACTCAATGGCGCTAACTACGCCACATGAAAAAAGCTACTTCGCTAACTCCTAGCGAGCTAGCCAGCAAAAGCGACGTGACGGAGGAGACATTTCTAGGAAAAAGTAAAAAGATTCTGGAAGGACTCGCTCGCCTTATCTCGGACATGCCTCCGGAGAAAAGAAAGCGAAAGGCGAGACTTCCAAGGAAAACCAACGGGACGGCGAGCCAAACTTCGCGCGCTTGTCCCAGCAGATGCAGTTTCTCCCTCGCGGCGACGGACACCCATGAGGCCTGTCCAGTCTGCCTGGGAATGCTTCACGCAAAAACAGCGCTGGATACGCCCGACTTTTGCCCACACTGCAACCTGATGCTGGATGCGGTGCTACGGCACCGGGTTGACCTCGTCGCCAAAGCCATGGGCAATTCAGCAGTACCAGCAGATGCAGACACCACGGAGCCCCTCACTCCCACGCCGGAGCTCAAGAACATGGCTCTACATGACAGCACATGGGTCGAATGGGATGACAGCCCTGACGGGCTGGCTCCTACGGTGGACTTAACAGTCGAGTTCGACACCTGAGGCATGATGAACGAGGACGAGATCTCGATTTTAGCCTCGGGCAAATTTTCAGCGGAGGACGCAGACGTGGAACTGGAGGATCAGGGGAAAGATCTCTCCCAGACCCTGGTACCTGTGCTCCCAGAAACCGACTTTTCCATCCCTGTTCTGTTCGACCTGTGCCACAGAGCAGCGGACGCGCTGCACATCCCATGGCCCGAGCCTCCGCCTCGCCAATAGGTCACGAGGCTGGCAGGAAACTATTTTTACTCGAAGCAGCAGGCCGCCACGAGGCAAAGGATGCCCGTGTTCCCGGACTTCCTCACAGAACTAATTCGCACCTGGGTTCAACCAAGTGCCCCCATGTTCCTTCCCCTCTCACAGTTCCTCGACATCGACGGGATGGATGAGGTGGGAATAGCTAACGTGCCTCAAATTGAAGACACACTAGCGTCTCACCTAGGCTTGTTATAGATTAACCGATTCGACCGGATATCCGGTTTGACAAGCTAGCGATGTGGTTGCATCGGTAGCAGCCACGTAAACCGAGAGCAACCAGCCACAAATCCAGAGATGAACCGGTTAAAAAGACACGGACCGGTTACGGACCGGTTATCGCGAGACTTGCTGGGTTTACAATGCGTTTCTAAAACAACGCGAGAGCGAAGCTATTCTCACGCATGCGCCATAGCTCACCAAGAGCACGAGCGAGCATGGATGTAAATAGTAGCCGCGCGCGCTAGCGAGTCACCGCGAAAGATTTTCAACACATCAGCCAGACAAAAATCTAAAGTGTGGAACGTTTTCGGGTTTTACTAGAAGGACGGAAAACTCGACAAAAGCCACGCTATTTGTAAGCTATGCAGCGCACCTCCGAAGTACACTGGTAGCACAACAAACCTCGACCAACAACTTTTCAAGCCTCACAACAACGAGCAGGATCATGCAGCTGCCACACACAAAGCGACGGGTAACGTTATCACTAAATTTTACGGGCAACTCAGTGATAGTTCACGAGCTACACAGGCCTTGAAGATCTCTTCCACACTGTTTTAAGTCCCTGCCCTTCCTCAGTAGCAGTGATAACTCCTGTCAATGAGCCCACAGAATGGGTGAACAGTCTTGTTGTTACACAGAAGAATAAACACGTTGTTGGACCCGAACTGCGTTGTCTCAGCCTTCACCTATAATATAAGCTGCATGACTATGACCCACAGCCATACAAGATTAATAAGAAGCATAAAGCTACAACAGTAGCCATGATGCAGAGAGGACATTCACAGCTAAAGCAACATCCCTGCATCACAAGGTAAATCCCTCAGCACACTGTCAAAATACATCTTACAGTCTGCTGTGTTTTGTTGCTGTCACTAGATTTATTCTGCCTACTGTTTTTTGATTGTTTACACTGCATTTAACCATACTGTACAGTGTACACTAAATGTAATGTCATGTTTTATTTCTAGGTAACGGGGGATTCAGTTCAGAGAGGTCCAGTGCAGACTGAACCTGCAAATGGAGATTTGGACGGCTGCAATGATGCACCCCAGACCCAAGATGAGCATACAGGTTTGTGTTTTATAACTTGTGATCAAGAATGAGCTGACTTTGTCTTAATCTTGTGCTGCAGTCATTGTATCAGCATAAAACACATTCACAATAATGAGAGAATCTGCATGCATGCACAGAAAGAGTTAAATAATCATCATGATGATAATGATATATCTTTTACACATGTACACGAGTCCCTACATAAATAAATTCTGAACATCAGATGAAGATTTTTACATAAAATGGTAAAGTCAGTAAAAAAAAAAAACTTCATGGCAAAACATAGCCAGTAATATATGGTGCTTGTTTTCTATTTCAGATGATGAACCACCTTGTAAAAAGAAGAAAATGTCAGCGCTGGACGAGCTGTTGGGAGACTTTGAAGTGAGGATGGCAGCTAGATCTGTGAGGGACCAGGCCAGTGAAGAAGTCAAGAGGTACAGAGAGCGTGAGGTACAGAGAGCATGTTTTTATATTAATCCGTGCCCACCTGCTCACACAAACTCATGTTCGTGCTGCTGTTGTTAGGCGTACTGTTCTTGCATTATGTTTTGTATTATTAAGTTCAAGTTCAAGTGTTTATTTGTCATATGCAGGTTAACACAGGGTTAACTTAGTACAATGAAATGCTCAGGATGAGAAAAAACAATTTTGACTTGCTAAAAAACAAACAACAAGCAAACAGGAAATACTAAAGCATGCAATGAGGGTACAAAATAAACTACCAAAAAGTGAAACAGTAATTATAATATTTACAAAGTTTCTGAAGAGAAAAATAGTAAACAACATGGTAGAATTTTAACGGTGAAGCAGGATGAATTTGTGTGAATAACTATTTCAAGGTAGTAATGAAATATAAGCTAAAATGCACATGATCTATATTGCACATAACTACCAAACTACAGGTTGTGTGACAGGTTATTTGCACAACAGGTTATTGCACACACAGGAGTTTTGTGCTTAGCTTATTCCTGGGTTTTTTTTTCCTAGTGATTTTTATTTTATTACATGCTGCTGTAACCATTTGTGCCTTTTATATTTTTTCTGTATTTTCTGTAGGAAATTTTCTTTTAGCTGGTCTTTTTACGTCCATGTTTAAAAATAAACACATTTAACATGTGATTACAGTATTTTGTTTGGCTTTTTACTTTATTTTTACCAGTGCTTTACAGCACCCTTTTAGATATGATATATGTGGACTTTTACAAATTTAAAAATGCTCTAAGAATGTCACATTTATAGAAGTGGTCCTTTTTCTTTCATAATGAAATATTTGTCTACCGGTACATCAACAAATGTTAAAACGTAGAATTATTTGAAGTTTAATCGAATCGAACCGAATCGCTTTTACACTGCACCGAATCGAACCGAATCGCTTTTACACTGCATCGAATCGAATCGAATCGTTCCGTTTTTACAATAAATCGTTTTTGAATCGAATCGTAACCCTTGTATCTAGATGTGAATCGAATCGTCTGTCACACAGAGATGTACAACCCTAGTCTCACCTTGCTCCTAAGTCATCCGGGACAAAACCAACTCTCCCCAGCAAGGCTTGTCGAGCTTCAGCGTCTCTACTCGAGAAGTGCTACAGAGCTCAGGGACTTGTGGCGCGCGCCATGAACGCATCCGCGTTGATGCAGGCTTACCTAGCGGAAAAGCTGCAGCAGCTGCAGGTAACAACGGACAAGCAGGCTGCCGCCGACTTGCTGGACAAAGCCCGCAGGGCAACAGACTTTGGACTCCGCATGATGGGGTCAGCTGCTGTTGCTCAAGGCAAGAGTATGGCGGAAGTGGTCATCGCGATTCGCCAACTGTGGATGACTTTAACGGATCTCCCTGAGGAACAAAAGGTGCCTTTTCTCCACCACTCGATAGAGCCGACGGGATTATTTAGTAAAGCTTTGGAGCGAATTCAGACCAAGCTGGACCAAAGGCGCAGACAGGCCGAAGCTCTCCGGGTGGGCATTCCCCGGAGAAGCTCCCCCCCAAGGGAGTCTGCTGGAGGCAGACCTGTGCAGCCTCGACACCGCTCGGCAACGAGTGCCCCACCGCAGAAGCGGCCAGCATACGAGGAGAAGCCCCGGCAGAGAGCCCCGCCGGGCCAACCGAGCACCGAGCACGCATGGAGCAAAAAAGGTTTGTCCCCCGCCAGGCGGTCAGACACAGGGCCTCCTCGGCAAACCGGGACACCAGACAAAAACGTGCCTGATGAACCAGGTCCACGTTCACACATTACACGATCACCCGCCCACGTGGTACTGGGAATGATCCCTTCATGTCCAGACTTTATTTGTAACACGGTACAAAAAGCTGGTAAATCTATCGCATGCACAAATCATGCTCTCTCTGCTGTGAGTGACATAGAATCATGTACGTCAATGCACATAAGCACGAATAAAGCTCATAAAACAGCCCCTCTCTGTTTTATTGACTCAAAAAAAAAAAACACACAAATAACTATCGGCAGAACAGGTCCCTCTGGCCTGCCGGCCATCATAAAGGGAGGGGGCCATTTCCCCCCCCACTCCCTCACGGCCCATGGGGTATTAGCCTAATCAATAAACCCCAGCAGGATGCCTCTGATTCGTCTGCAGTAAACAGACACAGAGGCGTCTGCAAGCACCCCCCACACCCCTCATGGAGACAGGTGAGGAGGGTCACGTGCTCAAACCCCTGCTCCATTGTGAATGACGGGGCAGCCAATACACTAACCAGGTGAACACGTGACATGTCCGCACCTCAGGGAGGCATGCCGACAGAATCTAATGACGGGGAGGGCCATGTCAGATGCCCACAGGTAGCCACAAGCTTCACACCTACACAGCAGCAATTGTGTTCAAGCTGCTGTGCATATAAACAAATCGGGTTGAATCAGATCTCTCTTCCTGTTTTTCGAAGGGGACTGGGCTTTCTATCACCAAATAATCTAAAGTCTGCCAAACTAAAAGGAGCATCTCCACGTTCTCACATTGCAGCTGCCCCTTTATTAAATGAGGGACACGCAATGTCCAAGCAGTGATCAGACAGCACGTGACCTTCCTCTCTGTGCTGATCCAGCTCTGCTCTCAAACAAAATTCTCCCAACGGGCGAAACACAAACCACGGTCGGTTTGCCTGGTTCCGACGCTCTGTTAAAGCCAAGGACCAGTAAACTGGACCATCCCAAAAAACGAATTGGAGTCAGGAGGTCTGCTCGTTTACAAAACTTGCAGTCTCCCTGTCCCATGACCCCAAACTTGAAGGGGGAAAATAGACTTTCTGCTCTAACTCTGCCTAATACGGATGACAGGTTGCATCTGCCCTCGATTACCCTTGAGCAGAGCAGCCTGGTAGCACATCAGCAAGGAAGCCCTCTTCCTAACTTGGTTGACCCCCAGGGTTCACAGCCTCCAAGGCCCTTGGAGGAGAACTGGATGCACCAACTGCTCTTCTTCAGGGCCAAACTATGTCACCAGAAGGGGTAGTCCAGCCGCTTAGGCCAGGAACTGTCAAAAATTTCAGCTTGTTGGCAGAAAAGAACAAGCTGATGGCGTCAGGCCTGCCAGAAAATGTGGTAAAAACCATACAAAACGCCCGTGCTGTGTCAACACAGTCTCTATACGTACAGAAGTGGCGTATTTTTGAAGCCTGGTGCTCAGAAAGAAATATTATTTCTTATGCATGCGACTTGGCTCAGCTCCTGACCTTCTTTCAGGACTTACTGGGAAAAGGTCGTTCCTACTCAACTATTAAAGTTTTCCTATCAGCTATTTCAGCCTGTCACGAAGGCTGGGGACACAGGATACCTGGAGCACATCCAATCATAATAAGATTTATGAAAGGTGTGCTTCGGACTAAACCACCCAGCAGGATTCTGACCCCTGTTTGGGATCTTGGCCTGGTCTTGGGGGCTCTCTGTGACCCCCCATTCGAGCCACTGAGCGAGGTTAAGATAGATTTGTTATCTTTTAAAACCGCTCTACTCCTGGCACTTTGCTCGGCGAAACGTGTGGGTGACCTCCATGCATTGTCTGTACATCCAATGTGTACCAGATTCGCCCCAGACGGGTCAAAGGTCACCTTAAGGCCTAATCCCGCATACACTCCCAAGGTCTTGACTTTGAACCACAGGAGTCTAGACTTTGATCTCTCCTCCTTCCCACCTGCTCCCGTTCTCACTCAGGAACAGGAAAGGCTGAAGGCTCTCTGCCCCGTGAGAGCTTTACGCACTTAAGCCCGAGATACACTCATGCGTCCTCAGGTTAGGGCTGGGCGATATGAGGAAAATATTATATCGCGATATTTTTTGGCTATATCACGATACACGATATATATCGCGATATCTCCAAAATCAATGAAAAAATGATTCAAAATTGATTAAAAAAATGTCAACACTAAATTTGAACAAACTTAAATATTTTATTTTAACCATCAATTGCACACATAAATAAAAAGTACTTCAAGCAAAAAGGAAGAATAAATAATTTTAACTTAAAAAGGTGCTCTTGTGCTTTTAACATTTAAAAAAATGTTAAATCAAAACATTTAAGGCCTTTAAAATACAAAAACAAAAGTGTAAACAGTGGCCATAAAATTTACTGACCCAGAACAGTCACAGGTAACAACTCTAAACTATTTGCATGTGCTGGTAATTTTTAACAACAAACCACAAAATGTGCACAAGTTTCAAACTGTGCCAAGTTCAGGCAATGTCTGCAAAACCTCTGAACAAGAACAGATTTATCACAGTACTGCAGTAAATGTGAGCCTCTGTGTACTGTATCCGGTTTTATTGTGAAAGGGTCAGGGGGTTGTTTCCGGGTTCACGAAGACGTTCTCGAAGTTGCTCTACAAAGTGTCGCATTGAATCCTTGTGTAAAAACACGACAGCCTCCACTCAGAAACGTGAACAGAGAGGTGGAGACATTATTAAATCAGCTGTATCGCTAAAGACACGGTTAGTCTCAGCTGTGGAAGAAGACGGCTAACGCGTTAGCCATCTTGTTAGCCGCTAAGGACCGTATCTTTAGCGATAATGATAAAATGCTGATTTAATAATGTCTCCACCTCTCTCTGCGGTGCACGCATGACTAAATGAGCTCAGACCCGTGGTTTGTTTTAAGGAAGCAGCAGGCTGGAAAAACACTCGGTTCTGCCGTTTCACGGTTCATGCTCCACTCCGCTGTTTAAATGGTGAAAAAGATTCGTAGTTCCGACCTTTCTTCGGGATTATTTTCAGCATCGTCTACAAAAACATTTTTTATGCCCTCATCTGACAATTTAATCCAAACTAGCTCAGAAAGAACATTGTTTTTCCCCCTCAGCAGCTGGCAGCGCTCTTCATATCTGCCGTGTTTACATGTTGTGCTGAAAGTCTCGCGCGCGGCTCCTGCAGCCTGCAGGAAGGAGGGGGGCGAGTGGGAGCCCGCACGACAGCAGGAGGATCCTCGATATACACGATATAGCCCTTTTAACCATCGTACATTTAAAATATCGCGATACATCGAGTATATTCGATATATCGCCCACCCCTACCTCAGGTACGCCACCATACGCGCGCATTTTGTGCGCATGTGTTTTGCTGATATGCTTCAGCATATGTCAGAAACTATCAGCTTTCAAACGCTCGCGTTCTCCTTGTTGTAATATGAGCAGCTGTGCACGGAGGGGACTCAACTGAGCTCGCTGATTGGTTACTTGCTGACACGCCTACTGAAATGATTGACAGCCAGCTCATGTAGCGCCTTGAAGACCGCGGCGGTGTTCATGCGGTGTTTCTACTATATATGTTGTAAAAAGTTCTCTCAGAAATAAAAATAATAACAGGGAGTGCTTTTCCTGCAGCACACAGCCCACCAGGGATATTTAAAACATCGCGCACCCAGGTAGGACCTGAATTCATTCATTTCAATCATCGAGTGAACGGAGGAAGAAGCGGTTACTTGACTTTAGGCAAAAAAACAAAAGAAAAGGCCCGATCAGCGATAAAGAAGGGGAATTTATTTAATTTGTGTAACATACAAAACAGTCCGGCGCCGGGGAAGTTTATGTTCAGACACCGCGCATCGCGTATGCGTAGTAAAAAAATACTTTTGCGCGTACGTGCCCTGAGGGGCTACGCGGGGCTACGCTTTTGCCACAGCGTACGTACGCTGCGTATAGGCGTATCGTGAGGACGCTCGAGTGTATCTTGCCCTTTACATGCAAAGAACAGCCGAATGGAGAAAAACAAATCAACTGTTCGTCTGCTTTGCAGCACCTGCTACCGGAAAGGCCCTATCAAAACAACGCCTTTCACATTGGGTGACTGAGGCCATTAAAAGGGCGTACAGTAGCAAAGGTCAACGGGTGCCCTCTGGGGTGCACGCTCACTCCACTCAGGGCTTGGCCACTTCCTGGTCATTGTTCAAGGGTGTACCATTTGCAGACATCTGCGCTGCTGTGAACTGGAGCTCATTAAACACTTTTGCAAAGCCTTACAGTTTGGATGTTACTGCGTGTGACGTCACTCAGGCTGTCCTTTCTAGGGATGGGGCAGATCCGATCCAGTATCGGTATCGGTATCCGATACCAGCATTATTTAAGTATCGGATATCGGATCAAACCTGCCGATACTTTTCCGATCCAGCTTCAAAGAGCACTTGTGTTCAATCACAATCTGTGACTGCCCTTTTTAACATTGTGTGAGATAAACCCAATGAAGACACTCTTAAAGC
>JBBPBX010077092.1:6679-16951 GCA_038048925.1 Garcialebias charrua
CATTCATGCACAGTAAATATCCATGTAGCTTCCTCTGAGGGCACTTAAACACGATATGGTTTGATCTATTCCTTGTTGCTCAGTCACAGAGATTTATTTTGCCATGGAGTGTAAGCAGTTTTGTTCCCAAATAACATTCCTTCATCAGCTTCGTATTGAAATGACATTTGAGAGTTTCTCCAGGGACTGTTGGACGGAACATGCCTGGAGTCCTTTGTCCTGTGCAGTCGGGGGTTTCTTTAAGGTTCATCGTTTGTGTTTGGGTCTGTGTTAGCCACAGTTCAGGGGTTGCGTGGTATGGTGTTGTCCAGAGGTAAAGACAAAGCACAGTGAGCTGTTGTCTTCACTGCTCCTTTGCTGAAGTGGCAGCTCAGCAGCGAGCACAGGTGACGAAACACAGACTTGCGGCAGATAATAAAGACCCAGGGATCCACTATCGGGTTGAAAGCGTAAAAGCGGAAAGCCCTCAAGTTCTCCTTGTCTCCACCAAATGGATGAATGGCGTTGATGAAACCTGCAATCTGAAGCAAGAGAAAAGGGCACGGTTAGATTCAGTCTTTGCTATTTATTGTTCAACAAGCCCAAATCATATCAAATTGCAAGCAACCCAAAAAAAGCTTGATATTAGACCTGTTTGCGTCTAAACAAATTATGACCCGCTTCCATGACTACAACCTACTTCTTGTGCTGCGTCTGCTGTTCGCCTTTTGAGAAGTGGCAGCAAGTCTGACATCAAGAGATCTTTGTATTTGTGAAGTATGTGAAGGGATTATTACAACAAATACGGTAAATAAATATAACATCTGGACTTGATTTATGGGGTGCCGTTTGTAAAGTTACACAGTCAAAAATTAACAGCAATATTTTGATTTATTTAGCCTTTCATAAGAAAAAAACGTTTATTTTTTCGAAATCATATTTTCACCATGTTATTCGTACATTTATAAATGTCATTGTTTTCAACTAAATATTTAATTAACAAGCTAAATATTTAGTTTACAAACTAAATATTCAACTTGCAAAATAAATATTTAGTTAGTAAGCTAAATATTTAGATGTCAATTAAATATCAAATTTCCAAGCTAAATATTTATTTTCAAAATTAAACATTTAATTTCCAAACTAATTATTTATTGCCCAAGCTAAATATTTAATTTCCATACTAAACATTTAATTTCTAAGCTAAACATTTAATTTCCAAAATAAAAATTAAATTTGCTAACTAAATATTTAACTCTGATGTAAATGTTTAACTTGCAAGTTAAATATTTAGGAGCTCAGGCCTAAATATTTAGATTGTAAGTTAAATATTTAGATAAGAGTTAAATATTTAGTTTGCAAATTAAAAGTTCAGTTTGGAAATTAAATATTTAACTTGGACAATAAATATTTAGTTTGGAAATTAAATGCTTACTTTTGAAAATAAAAATTTAGCTTGGAAATTATTATTTTATTTTACACCCAAATATTTAGTTTCCTAACTAAATATTTAACTTGCAAGTTAAGTATTTAGTTTGTAAACTAAATATTTAGCTTGTAAATTAAACATTTAGTTGGGAACTATGACATTTATAAATGTATGAATAACAGTGAAAATATGACTGAAAAAAACAAACAATTTTTTTCTTATTAAATGCTAAATAAACCAAAATATTGCTGTTAATTTTTGACTGTATAACTGTACAAATGACACCTCATATTGATTCTGCACAGTTCCTTTGTAAAATGAGAAGAGTCCCAGGATGGCAAATGCTATCAGTTTTCAATACTGAGAAGAACGAATGGTACGCCAATGTTCTCCATTGCTCAAGGATCTGAACAGCGAATGTTTGTAGTTTTATAGATGAGTGTTTTTTCTGGACTGTTAATTGAACAGGGAATGTGAGTAAATCTTAATGTTTTTGATGCAAGATGTTCAAGTGGGTAGGAGTTGTGCTGTGTATAAGAAGAAGACGATTTTCCTTTTTCTTGTCTCAGGCAGCCCAACGTGACGGATCATGGCGAGCAGAGAGAGCAGTTTTCTCCACCATTAGGCACAATGGTGGAGCCAGGGTGTGGCCAATGATGGCATTGTCCACCATAGCTCAATTTTTGACCAGCTCGGTCATTTGAGGAACATACTTTTAAGTAACAATCACAAAAAAGGTTAAATCGTGTCATCTGGACAACTTTCTTTAAGGGAGAAACATTTTGTCTTCCATCCGGAAGTCTGAGGTCTGCCAACTTAGATTTGTCACACAAATAGCACCTCTGTGCCAGCCCTCTATGGAATTCAAGGAAACTAGCTTTACACATGCAAAAAAGGGGGAACATCCATCCAAAACAATCAATCATCATGTATAACAAATGTTTTGGTCCAGGTGGCCAACTTGCTATTCACAGAAACAGCTTGAGGACAACCAAGGCCAAAATGGTTATCCAGGTACAGTACATGAATCACAAAAAAGGTAAAATCATGTCATCTGGACAAGTTTCTTTAAGGGAGAAATATTTTGTCTTCCTTACAAACCAGCTTAGAAACATTGTACTTTTAAGTGATGTAAAAATTAGAAAGTATAATTAACCATTTATGGTGGTGGCAGTCTTGGATTTTTATGTTAGCAACCCCATTTTCAGTAGTGTTTCGGAAGCCTTGATGCAATCACGCACCAAAATGGAAGTCAGTCAGTACCTGACTTCTTCATGTTATCATGGGCGGCTGTGGCTGAGTGGTTAGAGCCTCCAATGCAAGAGTTGGGGGTTCGATTCAACCAGCGGTTCCATGCCAAAGTGTCTCTGGGCAAGACACTGAACCCCTCATTGCCTCCGATGTGTGTCCAATCAGTGTATGAATATGATCTAAAGGTCTGATTAGTCTCTTTGGAATGATTTGTTCAATTAGCTTTGCACATATCTAGTAGCATGCTGTATGAATGGGTAAATGAGGCACAGATTGTAGTGTAATGCACTTTGAGTGTCTTGATAAGATAGAAAGGTGCTATATAAGGACAGTCCATTTATCATGCTCACAAGACAGACGGATGGACAGTGTTTCCAATTCCCCTCTTTGCTCCGCAATGAGGAGCAAAAAACAGTATTTTACCTGTGAATGTTTTCCCTGACTTTTAGTCTTCAGTCTCTTGCGTGACAACTGGGTTCCCAAAACTACAACAAGCTACGGTAGTATCATTTTAAATCAAATGCTGGTGGACTGGACAGGAATCAATGATCTACTATAGCAACAATTTAAAAAAGAACATTGACGTTTGGCCCAAAAAAGTCCAGGAAGGTTCCCAAAGCAAAGCCTGAATGTGTGTCAGAGATGCAGCTGAGACTCATCTTGTTGACGTTGACCACAGCGTTATCAAAAATCAGCAGCTGCATGAAACGTGCGGTGTGTGAGCAGACTTTTAGTTTCCTTTACCACAAAAAGTCCTCAGAGCAACACTATTCTATTTTATTTATCTTAAACCATAAAGTACAGCAGCCTGCAGACAGCTGCCTTGATTTTCACCATGTGCAGGAAAAGAGAGAAGCGGCAGCTGGTTCAGGAGGCCTGTCACCTCTCTCCTCTTCTCTATCAACAATTCTTCATTTTCTTTATGAAATATCCAACAAACAGTAGCCTAATTAATGGCTTGTGCTGACTGAGTGGCCTTGTTCATTGGTGTAAATGTTTTCTTGTTGCTATGGGGCCTGGACTAAAATCTAATAAGGTGGAGACGATTTGCAATGAGCCAAAGGGAACAAATCCAGAGCTGGGACAAACGAGGCACAGAGACATGTTCACGTAATAATCCATAGCTGCACCAAGAGAAAGTCAACAAAAAGGAGGGATAAACTACATGAAAACGCTGGAAGAGTCAGGGTTACATTTGTGTACTGGAGGATGTGGGTAAAAAATGTCTGACTGTCTGTTTGGGAATAAAAATTAAACTTGAGACAGAACATGGTCCAACAGAATAATGAACTTTGATGTTGATCCAGAACCGGAAAGATTGATTTCGTGTTCAGCCTTGGATGACGTCTCGAACACGAGAACTGTACAAAGTGGAACAAAACAAATATCCAGACGTTTCCAACGGAACCAGTCATGCCATTTGATGCTAGATGGACCTTCTTTAATTGCACAACCTTGATTGTGTAACTGAAGAGAGATTTATTTAATACATTTGAGCTCAAGAACTGCAACAACAGTTTTACATTCATTTTGTTTTCTACAAAGCTGTCAATTTAGTTCAAATAACTAATTTAGCATTTTTTTATGTTTTCATGTGCTTTATTTGTTTTTCTGATATGAACTTTTGTTTTCTTCTTCTTTGATTTCATACAAAGTGCAATGCACATAAACTTCACGTGATCATCACTGGAATAAAATTATTAAACCCCTTCAGAGACAAGAGTACTGCATACAGCCCATTATACACTGCTCAACAAACTACTGTATTATACAGCTGCACAGGAATTTAGAGCAATAGTCCAAACAAGCAAAGACCTGGAATGAACTTTGACCTTGATTTGTAACTTTTACATTAGAGCTGAGATGATGAAATGAGTGCGCTACATGATGTCTTGTACAAATCTGTCAAGTTTTGTTAAATTATCTTGAGTGGATTAGATGTTATGGGTGAGACAACAGAAAGTTTACATATGGATGGACAGAGATAATACTTAACATATCTGCCTTTCGACAGGCATATAATGATACATTTGCAATATAAATAGTACTGTATACAGTATATACATTTTAGCATTTTACTGTTAGGATATGAATTGACTGACTGTTTTAGGCTGGTTGGAGATTAAAAATATCAAGAAAATTGTTGAATTTTCAGCTGCAGTCTCACTGGATCCTATAGTGTGAGTCGTGCACAGCTACATTTTTACATTTGCTGCCTATTTTTCTGTGCATGGCTCACAGACCTGCTTACAATAACAGTCTCAATCCACCTTTCTCCTCATTTTTTCCACTTATTGGGTGTGGTGAGCCATTTGTTACCATAATGTTCAAGTTCAAGGATCCTTACTATCAATTTGTATTTTGTTTCATTGTCAGTAGGTCAGATTCGTACTAGACAAGACATTGAGACATTAAAATAACAGTATAGAAATCAACATTGTTCATCGAGAAGCCTTAATGCTACAGGGATTATGAGTTTTGCAGTCTGTTCATTCTACATCTGGGCAGCAGATACCTGCGTCCAGATGGAAGCAGCCATAGAATGGGTGATCAAGATCTGTCACAATCAGCCTGGCCTTGTTCACTGATCTCGCCTTGTGAAGGTCAGTGAGGTCCTGTAGGGCTATGCCAAAAGTTTTACTGCACATCCTGACAATTCACAATATTTTAGACCAAAAAAGAACAGGACCAAATAATTTTAGCATAAAACACAAACAAAATGTTTTGCTAGTTTTTTTTTAATGTTTTAGTTTTTTGATACTTTGTTTAAAAAAAAAAAGTATTTCTCTCTTTTGTTTTTTTCTCTTTTGTTTTCTATTGTTTATTGTTTATTGTTTAAGGAAATTCTACCATTGCTGTTCATCGTTCTTTAGTTTTAGCAGGTCGCTTTCGTAAATGAGCCATGAGGCTCAATAAGATTTACCTGACTAAATAAAGGTTGAATGAAAAAAAAACATGCGCTTCGCTACTGCTGCATGTCGCCATTACTATGCAGCGCCATTCTGATAAAAAAACATATATACTGTATATGTTGCCAACATGTCCAACCAGCTCTGGAGTCAGAGGCAGGTGAGGTGGTACACCTGTCAAATGGTAACACAGATGTGATGAGGGGAGCTCGGGGAGGACATAAACCTCCCATGGAGCTGAAGTACGCTCTGAACTGTGGCTAAGCAAAGACAGGAGGATGTAGTCTCCCAAGTGCTTTGAATGCTTCATGCTGCTGTTCGGCGTGTTGTTTTTAAACTAATAGTGCTTACTGTATTTTCAGTTAATGTTTTTCTTAGTTCATATCTTAGATCTTATCCATGTTTATTTTATTTTTTTGTACATTTAATGCTTTTGTTGGATGTAACTGGGACCCTGTGTGCACAATTTCGTTCCACCACATACCACATGTGGTGCGTATGACAAATAAAGAATCTTGAATCCTTGAATGAACATTTGCTTTGGGAAGAGCAAACAATGAACATGGTGTCAATGTAAAAATAGAACCATCATGTTTCTATCCAAGAGCAAAAAAATTAAATACTGCTCTGGTGTTCTGGAGTTACAAAAACTAAACTGAGACGAGACTGAGACGAGTTTGAGGCACCAACTCTGTGGCTATCTACTGTACGTAGAAAATTGCGACACCGATGCATGCACCTGTGACTCACGAGACCAGACATTTTGGAAACTCCCTTCCAAATGGCAGTGTCATTCCCCCATCTGTTAAGGAGCACGATCCGAAGTGTCAGCTCATTTCATTTGCGCATGAGCTCAAAAGAATACTTCCAGTTGCACAGCTCGCCGTTGTTTATGAATAAGGCTGACGAAAAAGTAGTCTGCGTGAAAAAAAACCCAACAGTTGTGGCTTGTTGGAATCTGAATCCCCGGTTGGCCTAGAAAACAGGCCGACTTGTCAATTTCTTCTGGGAAATTTTTCATTTTATTGATTCATTCATTTTATAATAACAGACACAAAATAAAACTATTTAACACACAGATAACAAGAAAAATAAAATATAAAATGAAAGGTGACAGATGAAGAAAAAATCTTATTATATCTGCCCCTTCTAACCTTGCTCTCAACGGAGGCAGTCGCAACCTCTTCCCTCTCCTGTCCTTCCCCCCCCATGCTGCTGGCAGCTCCACAGCTGAGCACCTCGAACGCAAATTAAGATGGATTGGAGGTTTGGGCATTCGATTCTACAAACAAGATCTCTACAGAAGAAGGCACAAGGAGAGCCTTTCCACCCTCACAGAGTGACGGAGGATACGCCATGGATTCCGCCATGGATTCCGTGGATTTCTGGGTGTGCTCTGTGGAGGTGAAGAAATCTTGGATTATATTGGATTATGATGATGGCAGCGCTTTGCTTTTTTGGCGTTTGTGGAGCACTGGTCTATCGCAAAAGGGGGAGACTTCAGCAGGACTTAACTGCCTGGAGCACCCGACGTCTGGTCTGCGCCGTGACCTCGAGAAATCAGCTGTTTGTGAGCTTATCCAGAGGGTGAAACAGATCACCCACGGATTTGGACTCTGGACGTTGTGGTCAACATCAGAAATCAGCGCGAGCTTATCCAGAGAGTGAACAGATCACCCTCGGATTGGGACTCTGGTCAGCTGTGGTCAACATCTGAGGTCAGAGCTTGGATCAGTGGAAAAAGTCCCGAATTGGATTGGAGTAGAATCGCCCCTACAGACTGAAGGCCACAGAAAATACAATGTGTGCCTGATGTGAAAATATTTGTAATTCTTATCTGACTCCCTTGGAAACAGCCTTGGGAAAGGCTGGCTTTCTAATCTCTCCTGAGATGTGCTTACTGTGGAAAAAATAGCTGCTGTTGTGTTGTCTGCTACCCCCCCCTCCCCCGGAGAACTTTTCTATGAGCGTTATCGGAGGCATCCGGAATGTATCATGGACAAATCCTCCCTGCCTCAGTCTCAACTTGCAACGTGTATCTGTGCTCAATGTGCTTATGATATGGTTTTTACTGGGTCATGCGGTGTCTTGCAGACAAAATGTGATTCATTTTTTTTAATATCAACGCTGTAACCCCCATGGTTTCTCTCCCTGTTTTCCCACCTTTGACCTTCATCTGGAGACGGATGAGAGAGGCCGCGCTGAAGAACATGTGAAGACATGTCATGTGTTTTGATAAGGCAGCAGCTTTACACACTCAAAACCCTCTCCTGGATGACTGTGCATACATAATCACGCTGTATCGATGACAATTGGTGCAATGTTAATAAAATCTCTTGTATCTTGTATCTTGTATCTTATTTTCTAACAAACAATTCAAACAAATAATTTCATTTGATACAAAAAAACAAAACAAAAAAAACGTATAACTCATTAACTCCCTTAATCACAAGAATTACTATTTAAACTTGTGTCTTCGTTAAACATATTTCCTTAACAATTTATCCTTGATCTTTCTTTTAGCTTCTTTAATGTCAGTTTCCTCTTCGTTCCATAACCTAACTCCCTGAACTATTGCAGTCCTTCCTTTCAAACTAGTACTATACAGTACCTAGGTTTAACAAACATATCAGTTCCCTTGAGATTATAACAACTCAATCGTTTAACAAAATACATCTGAACATTCAAAGGCAATACATTATTATGAGCTCTATACATTATTAACAAAATATTATAATCCACCAGATTGTAAAACTTCAGTAATTTCATCTGATAAAATAATATACTTGTTGGATGATGATAAGGTTTTCTGGTTATAATTCTCATCTCTCTTCTGCAAAAGAAAAATAGGTTTTGTAATTGATCTACACGCCTTACCCCAAACACCAACACAACAAATCAAATGTGGAACAATAAGTGAACAGTATTGTATAACAGATACAATGCCTTGTCATTCAATAGATCTCTAACTGTAGAATACTGAAATAGATTTAGATAACTTTTTTTTGGACAGAACTTATATGTTGTTTCCAAGACAATTTTTCATCAATTATAACACCCAAAAACTTTACCTCATGGACTCTACAAATTTCAGAACCATCAATTTTAAATGAAACACCAATAGATTTATCTTTATTACTAAAAAACATATAGTTGGTTTTATCTAAATTTAATGATAATTTATTAAGTTTAAACCAGAACTGAACTTTGTCAAGTTCAGTCGTCATCAATTCCATTGTTTGTTCAATGGTTTTACCAAAACTAAAAAAATGTAGTATCGTCAGCAAATAAGATGCATTGAAGAAGACCAGACACCTTTACCAAATCATTAATATACAAAATAAATAACTTTGGTCCCAACACCGATCCTTGTGGGACTCCACAAGTGATTGTGCTATACTCAGATTTCACATCATCTATTTGAACAAACTGTGTCCTTTCCCTCAAGTAACTACATATCCATTGTAACGCCAATCCTCTAATACCATACCTATGCAACTTATCAATAAGTATAGAGTGTTCAACAGTATCAAATGCTTTCTTCAAGTCAACAAACACACCAATACAGTATTGTCTTTGATCCACAGCAGTTGTAACTTTTTCAATTAAATCTGTAAGAGCCATAGATGTGGAATTCATTGTTCTGAACCCATATTGACTATTAGTCAAAATATTATGTTTGTCAACAAATGTGTCCAATCTAATAACAAATAATTTTTCTAATATTTTTGAAAACTGTGGTAACAATGATATTGGTCTATGGTTATTGAACAAACATTTATCACCACTTTTGAAAATAGGAACCACCTTTGCTATTTTCATTTGATTAGGAAACATTCCTGTTGTAAAAGACAAATTGCATATGTATGTAAATGGCACAATCACATGACCTATTATATTCTTTACAAATGTCATATCCATGTCCATATAATCCTTAGATTTTTTTGTCAGCCATTTTATTAACCATAGTCATTATTTCTTCCTTAGTTGTTCCATTAAGGAACATACGGGGCGGCCGTGGCGTGGTGGTAATGGCAGTCGTCCCCTGATCAGAAGGTTGGCGGTTCGAATCCCGGTTCCTCACACCATGTGTCGTTGTGTCCTTGGGTAAGACACTTAACCCAGAGTTGCTCCCGGTAGGACTGGAAAGCACCTTGCATGGTAGTCTGCCACTACCGGTGTATGAATGTGTGTAGCATTCAATGTGTGTAGCACTTTGAGATTTTCACTAATGAAAAGTGTGTTATAAATTGAATTAATTATTATTATTATTATTATTAATATTATTATTATTATTATTTATAATAATAATAATAATCATTTTATTTAAAAGCGCCTTTCATGACACCCAAGGACACTTAACAAACCAACACAGTGAATACAGAGCAAACATTATCAGCGACAAATTGAAATATAAAATACATAAAGGATATAAAATGGAAGACAAAAATACATTTAGTAAAGTTAGTGATAAGCTAGTCTAAAGAGATGGGTTTTCAGGGCAGTCTTGAACAGAGAAAGGGAGGTGGTGTTTCGAAGGTCTGGCGGTAGGGCGTTCCAGAGGTGAGGGGCAGAGCAGGTGAAGGCCCTGCTCCCCATGGTGGAGAGGCGGGCAGAGGGTACATGGAGTTGTAGTGAAGAGGAGGACCTGAGAGAGCGTGATGGGATGGAGATTTGTAGAGGTCAGATAGATAAGGAGGGGCA
>JBBPBX010077094.1:3623-16950 GCA_038048925.1 Garcialebias charrua
TATATATATATGTATATATATATATATATATGTATATATATATATGTATATATGTATATATATATTCATTCATTCATTCATTCAACCTTTATTTATACAGGCTAGCCTCGTTGAGTCACGGGGACTCATTTACAAGAGGGACCTGTCTCACTCACACCAAACAACCATCCACTCTCACACTCACACCTAGGGTCAATTTAGAGTCACCAATCAGCCTAACAAGCATGTTTTTTGGTCTGTGGGAGGAAACCGGAGTACCCGGAGGAAACCCACGCATGCACGGGGAGAACATGCAAACTCCACCCAGAAAGGCCCCGGACCGGGATTTGAACCGGCAACCTTCTCGCTGAGAGGCAGCAGCTCTACCAGTTGTGCCACCGTGCTGCCCAATATATATAATATATATATATATATATATATATATATATATATATATATATATATATATATATATATATATATATATATATATATATATATATACATATATATATATATATATATATATATATATATATATATATATATATATATATATATATATATATATATATATATATATATATATATATATATATATATATATATATATATATATATATATATATATATATATATATATATATATATATGTATATATATATATATATATATATATATATATATATATATATATATATATATATATATATATATATATATATATATATATATATATATATATATATATATATATATATATATATATATATATATATATATATATATATATATATATACACAGTATGATATATATATATATATATATATATACACACAGTATGATATATATATATATATATATACACACAGTATGTATATGTGTGTGTGTGTACCTGAAAAAGCCACAGGCAGAGCAGAATGTTCAAAAAAGAAACAAGTTCATCCATTTTGGTTTTGTGTTCTTTCCAGCTCTTATTCTAATGCGTGTAATTGGTGGTTAGTAAAGAGCTTAATGTAGCATTACCACCACCAGCTGGTATGGTGCGTTGATATTAATGATCCGCCCACTAAAGGGGAACTAATGGGCACTGTGGAGACAGAAATAAACCGGTCCCACAGGAACTGGCCCGAACAAGCCACAATGGGACCCTACAAGAACCAGCCCTGTAAATTGTGAATCAGACTATTGATTCAATAAATACATAAATATCCATACATGCATATTAATTCAACCTTTATTTAGACTGGTTAATCCCATTGAGCCTTGATGACTCATTTACAAGAGCATATAAGTCTATACATGCAGACATAGCTACGTATATCTGCACATGCAAATTTACCACCTACAGACCAAAGTTAATGTGCAAACACAGATTAACAGATTAACAGCTGTAATAACATCATTTTGTCTCCAACAAAGTTCAGCCAGGTCATCTTGATGGTTTCTTTTTTTGTTGAGATGTTTCGTCCTTCATCAGTCTGACCTGACTGAACTTTGGTGTATTTTATACCTGGATTATTGAGCATGAACTTTGATATCATTTTGTCTCTTTTTTTTTTTTTACACATTAATTTTGTAATCCTTATATTTTCTCTTGAATTGTGCAATATTTTTTACTTTGCTTAATGTCTTTGTCCAAGCCATTTCACAGAATCACTCCATGGACTGATGTGCATGTGAACACAGGGTTGCTGTAAATTATATTTTCCTCTCAGTTCCTACCTTCTCTCTTCTTAAATAAGTTTTGGATATTATTATTTTATGTCTAGCTTTTTAGATGCCTGTTAAAGGCAGATGGATTATGGTTTAGTCTCCATCTGTCCATAAACATTGTTTTGTCCTGCCCATAACTTCTAATCCACTCAAGATAGCATAACTTCACACAAACGTCAAGGTCAAGGTCACAAGTCTAGGTCAAATATTGTACAAAGTTTTTGCTTAACCAGGCCAATGCTATAGATTTCTGGACTGCTGTGTAATAGTTTGTCAATGGACATATAATGTGCCGTATGCGGTACTCTTGTTAAATAAACTCTTCTGATCATTACAGGTGCCACCAAAGAGATTGGCTCAGCTCTGACCAGGATGTGCATGAGACACCGGAGCATCGAATCCAAGCTCAAGCTATTCACCACGTAAGAATCACACACCAGAGGCAGAAACATCTGACGTCATGTTCATAAGAGCGAGCAGACAGGTGAACGTGTGAATTAGTGCGTGATGACATCTTTATGTGATGGTGCAGGAACCAGACACGTAATTATCCTCAGCAGCCACATGGTCAGACGTGATTGTGAGCAGACCGCTGGCGTTAAAAGCTGTCCTGATCTCACCCTCCTTCACCTGCTGCTGGATCATTTTTCATTACGCTCATTTTGCCAATCATACATCTTGTTTGGCTTTTTTTCATTCAACCTTTATTTAGACAGATAAATCACATTGAGCCTAGAAGACTCATAAGTGAGATCTGCTTAGACAGACGGAAAGTAATAAAACTGGACACATTAGGAATTGGAGGTGAAAAAATTCCTATTAAACGCTTTCTTCTTGGCTGAGGAGAAAAATTCTTGATATCAAAAAATACCTCACACAAATAAGCACATAGTGACATAGCATTTCTAAAAAGAAAAAGTGACTCGCCGTTTTCCAGCCAATAAAAACAGAGTTTTTATTTAGCCAATAAAGCTGCGTTTTAGTTGTCCTCAACAGAGCTTCCCACGCCCCAACCCACGCCCCCGCCTGTCACAGCCCCAGCCCCAGCGCCGTGCACGTTCTCATTCAAAGGATTGCAAAGCGATGCATGACTGTTTTGTATGTGACACAAATGTATTAAATTGCCCTTATTCATCCCTGATCGGGACTTTTCTTTTATTTATTTATTTTTTAAAGTCAAGTGATGCTTCCTCCTCTGCTCTGCACCACTCCCTCCGCTGACTGCAATGAATGAGGAAATGTCTGAAGTTGTCACGAGAGAATTAAACTCAGGTTTTACGTGCCTGCGCGTGTCCCTGCAGATTTTATGGTGTTCTGGTGTGCTGGACCAGAGCTACATGTTTTTTTTTATTATTATTTTTTTTAGAACATTTTATTAACATATAAACACAGAATATTGTAGCGGCTCCGAGAGACTGCAGCAGGAGGCGGAGCAGATCTCAAGTTCAGCAGAGCACGGGGAAGCAGTCATATATGGCTCTGAGGGGGAGGGAGCAGAATGCTTTTCCCTGCTGAAAATATTTCTAAGTCCTGCGCACAACAGAAAGTTACACATAGCACCTTTAAGAAAGTTTAAAGTGAACCAGTGTTTTATTTCAAGCAGACAATCAGTGAGGGACGAAGGTGGGAGTGTAGAATTAGGTTTGGTTGAGAGATAGAGTTGGGTGTCATCTGCGTAGCAGTGAAACTGAATATGATGTTTGTGAAAATAAAACCAAGAGGGAGAAGGTAAATGATAAACAACAAGGGTCCCAGGACAGAGCCCTGTGGAACACCTGAGGTAACAGAAACAGGATGAGACGTGGATGATTTTAACTGAACAAACTTGAGTGCGGTCTGAAAGATATGAATGGAACCAGTCGAGAGGTGTATTTACAATGCCAAGAGAGGAAAGTCTGTCCAGAAGAATGTTGTGTGAGATTGTGTCAAAGGCTGCAGTCAGATCAAGCAAGTCAAGTCAAGTCAAGTCAAATTTGTTTATATAGCACAGTTAGAACAGATAAACTGTTATCAAGGTGCTTCACACACACACACAACATAAAAGAGGCTAAAAAATTTACAGAACAGTATCACACATCAATAGTAACAATTATGATATTAACATCGTTATTATGAATGGAACATGTCGTTATTGTTTGTCTTGTGTGACTGAGGGTGAGGATGAGGGTGGGTCTGAATGAGTATATCTGTGTATGAATGTTTAAGTGTCAGGCTGGGTTTTGGACTGCCCCCTCTCTGATACTTCCGAGGCTACTTAGTGTCGCGCTCCTGCCACATGGCCCCCCCTGGTAGGTGTTCCCTTGCCTGCGGGCGTGCTTGGGGCCCTCACTATCTGGGGTTGGGCGCTTGGGCGTTTGTCGGCTCGGCCTGGTGGCTGCCTGGTGGGGCTCGTGCCCTCTGGTCCGGTCGGGTCTGGGCCCGAGGGGTGGGCGTCCCCGGTGCCCGAGCCTCGGTGACCGGCCCTGGGGCTACGTCGGCGCGGCGGGCTCCGGCGGGGGCCTGTGAATTTGTCGCGGGCGACACCGGGGGGTCATTGTATGTGGTCGCTGGTAGGGGTTCGTCCGGTTCTTCCCCTTGGTAGGATCTGGGGAGTGGGCTAGTGGCTCGTCCTGTTCGGGCAGTCCTGGGGACTCTGGGCTCGGGGTCCTTCCTGGGGTCTTGGGCTTTGATCGCTCCTTCGTCTGCCTCGGGCTTTGGGGGGACGGATCTCTGATGCTTCACAGTCGCTACTAAATGTTCTATTGGAGGAACCTTATACACTTATGCATGCTCACAACCACACACAAATGGATGCAGGGATGTATATACAGTATATAGTATATGTATGTATACTACTGTATATATATATATATCTGTAGATATGTAGATGGGTATATATATATAAATGAATATAAAAGTATATGTATGTATACTACTGTATATATATAGTTGTAGATATGGGTATGTGTATTTATAGAATTCTACTGCAAGCTCATGAATATTATTAGTCTTTATGCATGTATGTTCCATTGTTGTGTTCTGTCATGTGCTTTGCAGGATTGTGGACGGAGGTTGGGTGTGTTTGCCTTGTGCTCTTTTGGTTGATAATTGTTGATTTGTTGCCTTACTTTCTCTTTTCTTTCTTTCTCTCTTAAAAAAAAAAAAAAAAAATATTGGAGTGAGAGGATGGCTAAAAGGTGTGAAGGGAGGCCATCTATAAATGGAAAAAAAAAAAAAAAAAATTCTGATATTAACAGCAGTAAAGTATAATAAAAATGTATAAGAACAATATTAAAATGAAAACAGTAAAAATATATACACTACGTCAGCTCACACAGTATGAAACACCAGAGAGAACAGATGGGTTTTTAGCAGGGATTTGAACAAGTGAAGGGAGGAGGCCTGTCTAATGTTGAGGGGCAGGTTGTTCCAGAGTTTGGGGCCGGTGACTGAAAACGCCCGATCTCCTCGGAGCTTCAGATGTGTTTTTGGAACCACCAAGAGCATCTGATCAGATGATCTCAGGGCCCGCGGTGGAACATATGGTTCCAGCAGCTCAGAGAGGTAGAGGGGAGCGAGGCCATTCAGGCATTTGTAGGTCAACAACAGGATTTTAAAGTCGACTCTAGTTCGCACGGGGAGCCAGTGCAGTGAGGAGAGAACAGGTGTAATGTGCTCAAACTTACGTGTACCGGTTAAAAGCCGAGCTGCTGCATTTTGCACGAGCTGGAGGCGTGAGAAGGAGGCCTGACTGATCCCAGCGTACAGTGCATTACAATAATCCAGGCGGGTTGTGATGAATGCATGGATTAGTGTCTCGAGATCAGGTCTGGACAGCACCGGCTTGAGCTTAGCAACCTGCCGCAGTTGGAAGAAACTCTTCTGGAGAACGGAGCTGATCTGTTTATCGAACTTAAGGTCCGAGTCAAAAACCATCCCAAGATTTTTTACGGAGTGTTTGAGGTACGGCTGGAGGGAGTCCAAGTTTATTTCATCAGAGGCGGCAGCTGAGCTAGGGCTGAAGATGATGACTTCAGTCTTCTGGTCATTAAAACTTAGGAAGTTTGAAGCCATCCAAGTCTTAATGTCGTCCAGACATTTTAGGAGAGAGTGGAGGGACCCTGTATTTGCTGGTTTCAGTGGCAGGTAGATCTGGCAATCATCTGCGTAACAATGGAATGATATTCCATGTTTTCTGAGGATGGTCCCCAGTGGGAGCATGTAGAGCGTGAAGAGAAGTGGACCGAGAATAGAGCCCTGTGGGACCCCGCAGGAGAGAGACACTGAAGGGGATACACTGTTCCCGACCTTAACACAAAAACTTCTGTCAGCGAGGTATGAGCGGAACCAGTCTAATGCAGCACCTGTGATCCCGACCCAGTGTTCGAGCCGTGATAAGAGAATACTGTGGTCGACGGTATCAAAAGCAGCGGTAAGGTCAAGGAGTACAAGTACCACAAACTGACCAGAATCATTTGATACAAGAATATCATTGAAAACCTTGACCAAAGCTGTTTCCGTGCTGTGAAGCTGTTTGAAACCGGACTGAAAAACTTCAAAGACTTTGTTTTCAGTTAAGAACTGATTTAACTGAATAGAAATGAGTTTTTCGAGGATTTTGGACATAAAGGGGAGTCTTGATATTGGTCTGTAATTTGCGCAGGCGGAAGGGTCAAGACCGGGTTTCTTTAATAACGGAGTGACCACTGCATGTTTGAAGGCATCTGGGACCACACTTGTAGCAATGCTACTATTCAAAATATTAAGAACAGAGGGCCCCAGCGATGGCAGAACCTGTTTGAACAATGATGGGGGGATGGGATCAGCGGGGGAGCCTGAAGGTTTCATGTGACCAACAGCTTTGTTTAACAATGGGAGTGAGATGGGTTTGAATTGCCTGAAGTTTGCTGTGCAAGGAACAATGGGAGAGGTGTCGACTGCGGAGTGGGGGATGGAGGACCTAATCAGCTCAACCTTTTCAACAAAGAATTTGCTGAATCTGTTACAGGAGTCAACAGGGGCCTCCATGTTGGCTGATAGAGGAACATTAAGAATGGAATTTACTGTGTTGAAAAGAATGCGGGGGTTGTGTCTGTTGGAGGTGATGATGTGGGAGAAGTATTTGTTTTTTTCTGATTTGACGGTGGCCTGGTAGTTATTTAAACATGTTTTTAGCGAAATGAAAGAAACCTGGAGTTTGTCTTTTTTCCACTTGCGTTCTGCACGCCTGCAAAGACGTCTCGCTGCCCTGGTGGTCTCATTTATCCATGGGTATTTTGCCAGCTTTGGTTTCCTGACTTTTAGTGGGGCCACAATGTCTAGGATCTCAGTGCAGGTCTCATTGTGGCTACTGAGCAGCTCCTGTGTGCTGACACAGGCAGATGTTTCAGGGGCTGTAACAGTAGTGGAGGTGAAAGCAGAAGAAAAAAGTGCAGCGGTTGAAGGGTTAAAAATACGGCAGCTCTTGGCTGGAGCAGGAGATTTAGACACACGTGTGAGAGATATTTCAAATGAGATAGGTTTGTGATCAGAAACAGTAGCATCCCCAATCATCAGATTAACCACTGACAGACCATGAGACAGAACTAGATTGAGCATGTGACCCTGCTGGTGGGTTGGACCAACAACATTTTGTACCAGGTTGAAAGAGTGTATCAGGTTTAAAAAGTCATTAACTACAGTTTTTTTTGCTTTGTTTTGTTTTGTTTTTTTGAATGTCCAGAGGACCAGACTTAGCTTTTTTAGATTTTTCTACCTGGATTATTGAGCATGTATCAGGGTCATTAACTAATGGCTTATCAGGGCAACAGACATGCAAATTGAAATCTCCCAAAAGTAATACCCTATTGTATTTCAAGAATATTCCAGTCAGGAAGTCCGAGAGTTCACTGATGAAGCCTCTGGTGGTTTTAGGTGATCTGTAGATCACAGCACACAGGAGGGGGTTGGAGCGGCCCAGTTCAAAATGCAGCAATTCGAAAGTCTGAAAAGCTGCTGCCTGTAACAGTCTACAGTTCCAAAGTTTCTTAAAAACAGCCAAAACTCCTCCACCCCTTCCAGACAGTCTGGGCATGTTAAAAAATGTACAATCCACTGGCAAAAGTTCAGAGAAAACAGATAACTCACCAGGAGGAAGCCAAGTTTCTGTGAGGAACATGAAGTCCAGTTTGTTTGAGCAGAAAAAGTCGTTCATGATGAAAGTTTTATTTGTCAGAGACCTCACGTTTAATAAAGCGAGTCTTGTTGGACCAGCAGCTGAAGTTCTGGCATGATTTAGCCGCCATTCATTCAACCTTTATTTAGTCAGGTAAATCTTTTGAACCTCATGGGCTCATTTACGAAAGCGACCTGCTAAAACTAAAGAACAATGAACAGCAATGGTAGAATTTCATTAAACAATAAACAAACAAACAATAAACAATAGAAAACAAAAAGAGAGAAAAAAACAAAAGATTTTTTTTTTCTTTTTTTAAACAAAGTATCAAAAAACTAGCAAAACATTATAAGGTAGACGCAATGTTTTGCTAGTTTTTTGATACTTTGTTAAAAAAAGAAAAAAAAAACCTCCATAAACTCCATAAAAACTCCATACTGGAGTTGAGCACGCAGCTGGAGTTTTGGCATCAATTGGTCTCCATACAGGCCACGGAGCGCAGGTCATTCTTCTTCTTCTTCCGTGAGGTTTAACGGCAGCTCACAACCTTCCGGTGTATTACCGCCATCTAATGGTCCCATCCCTAAACTACAGTCTTCTACTTAGACCTGTCGACGTCAAGAAATACATAAAGTATTTGCGTCCACCTTTACTAGATCCCCATTCCAAAACGCTCTTCAAACTGATCGGGCTCGTGACTTCATGTTTCATATGGTCCAGTAGAGTCTGCCTTTCCGCTGAATATGCAGAACATTCCAAAATGACGTGCTGCACCGACTCTGTTTGCTGGCAAAAATCACAACTTCCACTATCGTGTTTCCCTATAATAAACAAAGTACTGTTCAGATTTGTATGACCTATTCTTAATCTTGTTATTATTGATTCCTCCCTCTTATTCCCTCCATGATATCTGTTACTGTTGACTGAATTCTGAACTGCATATACCGTATTTTCCGGATTATTGGTCGCACCGGAATATAGGTCGCAGTGTCCAATTATTGCCAAAAAATTGGAAAAATCCATAAATTGGTCGCACCGGAATATAGGTCGCACCTACGTCACCGCCGACGTAACGCGTCATCCACCGCTGACGCGCCGCGTGACCGCTGAGACAACCCGACAATATGGACCGAGTGTTTAGCTATGCTGCTAATGTCTGCCAGAAGCTAACAGAAGCTAAACACGAGACGAGTCCGTCTCTGAAAACACGAATAAAAAATCGAATCTCATCTCAAATGTTTTCTCCAGGATATAGTTAAGTACATTGGACCCTTATAATTACTCTGTAAGCAGAAATAAATATACACGAGTGTTTAGCTCTGCTGCTAATGTCTGCCAGAAGCTAACAGAAGCTAAACACGAGACGAGTCCGTCTCTGAAAACACGAATAAAAAATCGAATCTCATCTCAAATGTTTTCTCCAGGACATAGTTAAGTACATTGGACCCTTATAATTACTCTGTAAGCAGAAATAAATATACACGAGTGTTTAGCTCTGCTGCTAATGTCTGCCAGAAGCTAAACACGAGACGAGTCCGTCTCTGAAAACACGAATAAAAAATCGAATCTCATCTCAAATGTTTTCTCCAGGACATAGTTAAGTACATTGGACCCTTATAATTACTCTGTAAGCAGAAATAAATATACACGAGTGTTTAGCTCTGCTGCTAATGTCTGCCAGAAGCTAACAGAAGCTAAACACGAGACGAGTCCGTCTCTGAAAACACGAATAAAAAATCGAATCTCATCTCAAATGTTTTCTCCAGGACATAGTTAAGTACATTGGACCCTTATAATTACTCTGTAAGCAGAAATAAATATACACCGAGTGGTTTTGAAGCTATTAACAGAAGTAACACCGATAAAAAACTAATGCCAACACGAGACGAGTCCGCCTCTGACACTAATATAAAATCGAATTTTATGTCAAATGTTTGCTATAGACCATCGTTACGTACATTCATGTCTTGTAATTTAAACTCTGAAGCATAAAAAATATACACCGAGTGGTTTTTATGCTATTTCTAACATACCGGTAAACAGAACGACAGCCACGAGCAACGACAGCCACGAGCTAACAAAAAGCTAAGCTAAAGATTGTTTTTTTTTTTCTCAAACATCTAATAAAGCTACCGGTACTCACTTGTAAACGTCCACACTGTGATTCCATTCTGTAAGTTTCAGAAAAATCCGCTGAGTGGTTCTTGACTTATCTTGCAAAATAAACCAGCTAAGAAACACAGCTAACAGCTACATCCAGGCCAGCAGGCACACAGTCAGTCCGAGCACAGGAGCTTATTTTGGGATACATGCAGCTGGAAACGGTCTTCTTCTTCTTCTTGGGTCGGTGTACTCCTCTAATGCACAGCGCCACAGCGTCCCTAGTGGCCAAAAGTGGTACTGCACAATTTTTCTGGCAAAGTGAAAAAGGCTGATATCTGAGTCAAAAATTGGTCTAAAAATATGGAAAAAAATCCATAAATAGGTCGCATCGGATTATAGGTCGCAGGCCTTGAAAAAACCATAAAAAGCTGCGACCTATAATCCGAAAAATACGGTAGATGTCTCCCCTTTGTTTCACGGTCCCACCGATGTTGCCATAACTGATTAATATGTGACCAAACAATACTTTTTCCTTCTGTCTTGCATAATTGGATATGTATATCAACGCTGTCCCTAGTAACGGAACGTTTAGCAATTCTGTCAGCCAGTTCATTACCCAGAATCCCCCTATGAGCAGGTACCCACATAAAGACAACACTCCTTCCTTCCTTAACCAGCTGTGAATGGGAAATCTTAGTCCTTGTTAATAAATCCTGTCTCGCTTTTGATGTACCTGATGACATGGCTGACAAGGCAGAAGCAGAATCACTGCAAATGATCACCTTGGTTAATGAAGACAATTTAGTCCATTCTAAGGCCAGATAAATGGCGTATAGTTCAACCGAAAACACATTTAAAAAGTCTGAAGTGCGCTTACCTATTTCAATTTTTAAATTAGGGACAACAACTGCACAACTAGTTCTGCCTGAGTCTGGGTCTTTAGACCCATCTGTAAAGACCTGTACATACTCCGAATATGTTCTATCCACATAAAATTTGAATAGACTGCACAGTTCTGCGTCCTCGTTTCGTCTCCTAATTTTTAATAATCCCATGTCCACTCGTGGCTCTTTCATTAGCCAAAAAGGAACATTTGACCAGACGACAGTTGGACTAAACTTAACTTCAGACACACCACATGCTCTTGCAGAGTCTGCCCCCACCCATCCAAAGCTCAGTGTTAGCTTCCTTTGCCTTTCCCAAGTGTCCTGTAGCACAGAGTGAGTAGGATGACTGTCAAGATGTCCTTTCAGATGAATCCAATAATTAACCAATAGCTGTTCCCTTCGAAGACACAACGGAATCTCCCCCGATTCAACTAATATTGCACACACTGGTGAAGTTTTGACAGCTCCAACACATAATCTCAGCGCCCTAACCTGAATGATATCTAATCGTTTTAGAGATGATTTAGCTGCAGATCCATACACTATACACCCATAATCTAATCTGGACTTAATCAAAGACGTATAAATATGTTTTAATGATTTAAAATCTGCACCCCAGTTAACTCCCACCAAACACCTCATAACATTTAAAACCTTCTTACATTTATCAATGACCCATTCTATATGAAGATTCCAGGTCAAGTGAGAATCAAAATAAACACCTAAGAAGCGAAAAACATCAACTATCTCTAGATTTTTTCCATACAATTTCAGGTTAAATTCACCTCTGTCCCTTTTCCTAGTAAATAGCATTGCTTTAGTTTTATCAACAGAGAACCTAAATCCCCAAGTTCTACTCCATAGTTCAACTTGATTTATGCCTTCTTGAAGCTTGCGCGTAATGAAATCTAAATTTCGTCCCCTTTTCCATAGTGCCCCATCATCAGCAAACAAAGACCTCCCTATGTCAGGGCCTACAGACATATACACATCATTTATCATAATTGTGAATAAAATCGGACTAATCACACTCCCTTGCGGCGTTCCATTATGTACTTCAAATCTACTCGACACTGCTGTACAGACTTTAACCCGGATAGATCTGCCAGTCAGAAAGTCCATTATCCAATTAAACATTCTGCCTTTAATGCCCAACAAACGAAGTTTAATTAGCAGCCCGTCTTTCCACAACATGTCGTAAGCCTTTTCAACATCAAAAAATACTGCAGCCACCGACTCCTTATTTACTTGAGCCTTTCTTATCTCATCTTCCAAACACAACACAGCATCCATAGTACCCCGTCCTTTCCTGAAGCCACTCTGACAATTAGTTATTAGCAGATTCTTTTCCAATATATAACACAACCTCTCATTTACCATGCGTTCCATCAGTTTACAGTTTACAGATATGCGATGTTAGAGCAATTGGCCTATAATTTGACGGGTTACTAGCATATTTCCCAGGTTTTTTAATAGGAATAACTATGGCTTCCTTCCAGCTTTCAGGCAAAGTACCCTCTGTCCATACTTTATTAAACAACAACAATAGAATTCTTAACCCAATTTCACTCAAGTTACGTAACATTATATAACAAATTTCATCCTTTCCAGGAGCAGTCATCCCAGATTTAGCTAGGGCCCACCTCAACTCCTGCAACGTGAACACAACATTAAACTCATTCGCAACATGCTCATCCTTCCGCAACACGTCGGAATATACAGCCCTCGTTCTTTCTCTATTACCTATCTCTTCTACAGTCAAATTACCTATACTATGTACCTTCGCTAAAGTGTTTGCTAAGAGTTCAGCTTTACCCTCATTTGTTTCCACTAAAACATTTTCACTATTAACAAGTCCAGGATACGCCCAATTCCTTCTATCACCTCCCATCTTTCTTATCATATTCCAGATGTCACCCACAGGAGTTGTATTCCCAATCGTATTGCAAAATTTCCTCCAGTACTCTCTCTTAGCCTGACGAATTGTTTTCCTTACCATAGCTTGTGCTTTCTTAAAGTCAATCAAATGCTGGAAAATGTCTGTCCTTTTCAACACTTTAAATGCTTTATTGCGTTGTTTAATTGCCTCTTTACACAAACTATTCCACCAGGGGACAACTTTCCTCTTATTAATTCCTTTACTTTTGGGAATAGACTTAACCGCAGCTGCTCTGACACATTCAGAAAAAATACAACTTAAATCTTCAACAGACTCACTGCCCTTTATATTGTTGAACAGGATATCACTCTGCCTTCTAAATCCCCCCCAATCAGCTTTATCAAAAATCCATTTACCCCCCCTCCCTGACTCCTCAACATGTAGCTGACACTGCACTGTACAAAATAAAGGATAATGATCACTCCCCATTGTGCATTCCTGATACACATTCCACTCACATATAGCAGCTATGTTACTTGACACCAGAGTCAGGTCAAGGACAGATTCCCTTCCTGAATGAACATCTATCCTAGTTTTTCTACCATCATTTATACAAACAAGATCTCGAC
>JBBPBX010077095.1:0-14879 GCA_038048925.1 Garcialebias charrua
TAGAAGATGAGCGGCTGCACCCGGTCCGACCCGGTCACATCGCATGCGGGGTCTGTGTTGGTGATTAAAATAAAGAGTAATCACGTTGATAACTAAGTTATCTCATCTGTGTCAGCGAGTCACTGCGTTTCACGGCGCGCGTGGCAGGAGCTCAACGCACACACACACACAAACACACGCACGCGCGGCGCGGAGCTGCAGGTGGCAGCTCACTCCAGCAGCAGCCTGGGTTTGTTCTGACTCCCTCCTGCGTCTCAATGTGGGTGCCCTGACCATTGCGACATCCAGGGAAGATGCAGGAACGAGGCATAATTGATTAGCTAGCTAACGATGAACAAAATATCCATGCTATTGCTATCTGATGCTATCTGCGATTCGCGAGTGAACGGCTCCACCCATGCGAAGAACAATTTATATGGCTGGAGCAGCAGGGGGTAGTGCTATACTAATGAGGACCGCGTGACGAAACGCGGTCACGTTTAAACCACGCCTAAAAAATCCTGAAACAAACATGTCTTCATACACAGTTTCATCTATAACTCCAAAATTAATTGAGCTACTATTTTGAGACTTTTTACTCATTTACAAGATTACAATTATCACATTTATAATGTTTATTTAAGAAAATGTTGAAATTCACTTTACACGGTCTTTAAATGTTCTAGTTACGCATTGCACTTACATTTCAAAAAGCTAACTTACATTTCTTGTTTCAGGATAGTTCACACAACACATTCTGTGTTTTTATTAATTCCATCCATCCATCCATTTTCTTTCGCTTATCCGGGGTCGGGTCGCGGGGGTAGCAGCCTAAGTAGGGAGGCCCAGACTTCCCTCTCCCCAGCCACTTGGAGCAGCTCCTCTGGGGGAATCCCAAGGCGTTCCCAGGCCAGCCGAGAAACATAGTCCCTCCAGCGTATCCTGGGTCTTCCTCTGGGTCTCCTCCCGGTGGGACATGCCCGGAACACCTCACCAGGGAGGCGTCCAGGAGGCATCCTAACCAGATGCCCGAGCCACCTCAACTGGCTCCTCTCGATGTGGAGAAGCAGCGGCTCTACTCCGAGTCCCTCCCGGATGACTGAGCTTCTCACCCTATCTCTAAGGGAGAGTCCAGCCACCCTGCGGAGAAAACTCATTTCAGCCGCTTGTATCCGAGATCTTGTTCTTTCGGTCATAACCCAAAGCTCATGACCATAGATGAGGGTGGGAACGTAGATCGATCGGTAAATTGAGAGCTTTGCCTTTTGACTCAGCTCTCTCTTCACCACGACAGACCGGTACAGCGCCCGCTTCACTGCGGACGCTGCACCTATCCGCCTATCGATCTCACGCTCCAGTTTTCCCTCATTCGTGAACAAGATCCCGAGATACTTAAACTCCTCCACTTGGGTAAGGACCTCCTCCCCGACCCGGAGAGGGCACGCTACCCTTTTCCGGCTCAAGACCATGGCCTCGGATTTGGAGGAACTGATCCTCATCCCGGCCGCATCACATTCAGCTGCAAACCGCTCCAGCGAAAGCTGTAGATCACGAGCTGATGAAGCCAATAGGACCACATCATCTGCAAAAAACAGAGAAGCGATTCTAAGGCCACCAAAACGGATCCTCTCAACACCTTGGCTGCGCCTAGAAATTCTGTCCATAAAAGTTATAAACAGAATCGGTGACAAAGGGCAACCTTGGCGGAGTCCAACTCTCACCGGAAACGAGCCTGACTTACTGCCAGCGATGCGGACCAAGCTCTGACACCGGTCGTACAGGGACCTAACAGCCCATATCAAAGGGCCTGGTACCCCATACTCCCGGAGTACCCGCCACAGAACCCCCCGAGGGACGCGGTCGAATGCCTTTTCCAAGTCCACAAAGCACATGTAAACTGGTTGGGCAAACTCCCACGCACCCTCCAGGACCCTGTTGAGGGTGTAGAGCTGGTCTAGTGTTCCACGACCAGGACGAAAACCACACTGCTCCTCCTGAATCCGAGGTTCGACTATCCGACGGACCCTCCTCTCCAGAACCCCTGAATAGACCTTACCAGGGAGGCTTAAGAGTGTGATCCCTCTATAGTTAGAACACACCCTACGGTCCCCCTTTTTGAATAGTGTTTTTATTAATTAATTCATTTATTTTTCCCTGCAGTGAAACTTTCAAGCTTCAGCCATGAGCCGTTCCCGCTTCAGTGGTCGCTTTCTCAATCCGGTAAAGATCCCAAATCAAACCTTTTGATTGTGATTGACAGCATGTAGATCATGGAACACTTGCTGATCGAATGATGTTTCAGATACCAAGCATCAACCTGCTGCTGGATGATCGGGCTGACTTTAAAATATTTGAACCATTTGAAGGTGAAAGTGATGCCGCTCCCCGTGCACCTCCACCTGGAGTTTGTAAGTTTTAGATGATTTTTAGTCTTTATGGCTCGTGGCCAGCTTAATGACGTTTACTACCATTTTCTTGTCTCTTTCAGATCCCCTGAATGTGATGGGTATCAACATGATGAAGGAGTACAACGAAGGGAACCATCACACCAATGAATATGTGATTGACCAGCTGGTGGTCCGACGGGGTCAGCAGTTTGTCATTTACGTCACCTTCAACCGTCCGCTGACGCCAGATGACGACTTCCAGCTGGAGTTCCTGATTGGTGAGTCTGAATCCTGATCTTTGCTCTGATGAGCTGGTGTCCTTCAGGAGTGTCTTCATCAAACTCGTTGAGGGTGTTTGGCTTTTATGTCGACACATGAAAGTTTTTTCTGTAGTGTTTCAGGCCATTTTGTTCCCTGTGTGAGGATAACTGAAAGTTATGCACCATAACTCACGTTCCCTGAAGGAAGGGAACGAGGTGCAACACATTGACTATGGGAATTGCGCCGCCGCGCGGTTCACCTGAAGTAATACATTCATGCCTTGAAAAAGGTGGGCGTCAGCGTCACCAAAGAGGCCCCGCCCTCTTTGTATAAAGATGACTGCGCCCATCTTAGTGCACTTCACCGAGCTTGGGCATTGAAACGGCAAACATGTGTTGCACCTCGTTCCCTGCCTTCAGGGAACATGAGTTATGGTGCATAACTTTCAGTTCCCTTATTAGTCATGTTCACTTGGTGCAACACATTGACTATGGGAACGTAATTCATTCACGCCCTGAAATGCTCTGGAAAAATGCATGCTTGTGAGACCTTTTGCCTTTATACTTTAGGTGTTTTAGCTGTTCTCTACTGTGTGTTAGAGAGGACAGCTTGAGTGACATCACATGCTGTGACATCCAACTTGTAGTGCTTTGCAAATGTGTTTGTGGAGGTCCAATTGGCAGCCACACAGATGTCTGCCACTGGCACACCCTTAAAAAGAGCCCATGAGGTAGCTAGGCCTCGAGTGGAATGGGCGTGTACCCCAGAGGGCACCTGTTGACCTTTGCTGCTGTACGCCCTTTTTATGGCCTCAGTCACCCAGTGTGAGAGGCGCTGCTTTGAAAGGGCTCTGCCAGCAACTGGATTGGCAAAACATACAAACAGCTGGTTTGTTTTTCTCCAACTGACAGTTTTTTCAATGTAAGCACTCAGGGCCCTAACAGGGCAGAGTGCTTTCAGCCTCCTTTGTCCTTCATTGAGGACAGGGGGAGGAGGAAAGGTTGAGAGCTCAAAGTCCAGACTTCTGGGATTTAGAGTTGGAACCTTTGGCACGTATGCAGGGTTTGGACGTAAGGTGACCTTTGACCCGTCCGGGGCAAACCTTGTACACATTGGGTGCACAGATAAAGCGTGGAGGTCACCCATACATTTAGCTGAGCAAAGAGCAAAGAGCAGAGCAGTTTTATAAGATAACAAATCTATCTTAATGCTACTCAGAGGCTCAAATGGAGGTTCACACAAAGCATCCAGGACTAACTGTAGGTCCCAGTCTGGGGCCAAAGTCCTACTGGGGGGTCTTTTCTTCAGTATGCCCTTCATGAAACGTATCATGAGAGGGTGTGCGCTTGGTGCTTTGCCACCCCAGCCTTCGTGGCACGCAGAGATGGCTGACAAAAAGATCTTGATGGTGGAAAATGAGCGGCCCTTGTCCAACAGATCTTGTAGAAAAGTGAGGAGCTGGATCAGGTCACAGGAATATGAGATGCTATTCCTTTCTAGATACCAGGCCTCAAAAACACGCCATTTGCAAGCGTAGAGGGTCTGAGTTGACTGGGCTCTTGCTCCCTGTATTGTATTTACGACGTTACTGGGGAGGCCTGAGGCCATCAGCCGGTTCCTCTCAACAACCAGGCCGAGAGTTGCCATAGTTCTGGACGTGGGTGAAGGAGCTGCCCGTGGACCTCAGTCAGCAGATCCCTGTGGGGGGAGGGGGGGCAGCTGCCATGGTGTCCCTGAATACAGTGAGATTATTTATGGGAACCACGGTTTCTGTGGCCATCTGGGAGCTATGAGTATCAGGGAAAGAGCTCCCCTGCGTACACGTTCCAGCGTCGCCTGAATCAGAGGGACGGGGGAACGCGTAATATAGCACCCCTGCTGGCCAGTTGTGTGCCAGAGCGTCTGTTCCGAGCGGTGCGTCTGTTTCCTTCATTGAGAAGTACAAGGCGCAGTGCGTGCTGATTTTGTAGGCGAACAGATCGACGGATGCCTGCCCGTATCGTGCTCAGATCTGGTCCACGATACGCGGGTTCAGCCTCCACTCTGAGGCTAGGAATGACCCTCTGGAGAGGGCGTCTGCCCCGTGGTTTAGCTCGCCCGGGATGTGTGTCGCTCTGAGTGACAATATTTGGGGGCTGCACCACGTGAGCAGCTTGTCTGTCAGGCTAAGGAGGGGGCGGGACCTTGTCCCCCCTTCTCTGTTGATAAAAGACACTGTCGTCCGATTGTCTAATTTTATCAACACATGCTGTTTTGTAATCAGCCCCTTCTTGTAAAGTGCTTCATGGACAGAAAAACAGCTTTTAATTCCAGGAAGTTGATGTGGAGCTTTGCCTCCTGCTGTTTCCAGATCCCTTGGGCATGCTGGTTTCTGCAGAACGCTCCCCAACCTCTCTTTGAAGCGTCTGTGGTGATCACCAACCACCTGCCTCTTGGACCCAATTCCCTCATCACTTTTTCATTCATGTTATAGATTCTTTGAGAATGAAATTTTAAACATTGTAAATTGTTCTTTTCAGATGGGTGTCTTCCCCATTGCCTTTAAAAAGGCTGTGGTGAAGCCCCTTCTGAAGAAGAGTAATCTAGATCCTAGTGTTTTTAATAATTATAGACCTGTATCCAACTTACCATTTTTAAGTAAAATCTTAGAAAAGATTGTTTTTATTAAATTAAATATTTTTTTAAATTATGCCGGTATTTTAGAAAAGTATCAATCTGGTTTTAGGACGAACCACAGTACAGAAACAGCCCTATTAAAAATTGTGAATGATTTAAGGTGTAATCTGGATTCCCACAAGCTCTCAATCCTGGTTCTATTGGATCTGAGTGCATCCTTTGATACAGTAGATCATCAAATTCTTTTAAATAGATTACAACACCTGGTCGGTCTTTCTGGTACTGTTCTTCTGTGGTTCAGCTCCTATCTCACAGATAGAACATTTATGGTGTAGTATTAGGGAAGGGTCAGTTTTAATACTGACCTCTTTACCTTAATTAATTTACTTATTCAGATTGAATAGTAATTTCACGGATTCTTTTCTTTTTCAGTTTACCCAATATTTCTGTGATCTTTATGATGGATAAATAAACAGAGCTATAGAGTGACAATGGACATTGACTTAGTTTGGTATGCCAGGCGACACTACCATTTATTTAAAATAAATCAACTAAAATCAACACCATTACACTTGATTGACATGATTTCACTTTCTTTCAATTTAATACGTCAGCACACTTAAATTCAACACAACAGACTTCAATACTGGATGTTAACATATTTAGTCTGTGGGCTCTTTAGCTTAAAATAGTTTCCAGCTTAGAATTGAGGGAAAAGAGAGGAGGAAAGATTTAAGAAGAATTGGGAGGTTAAGAGAGGAAGTTTATCTTGCATTTATGAAACCAGATGACACTCTTCCGTACGCGTCCAGCTAAGATATCATCACACCTCCAGCAAGCAAACAGCGGCTCCTTTACCTTAAGACGTCCGCCTCGGTTCTGGTAAAGAGCTGTGATCAGCTTTGGACTGACGAGTCGTCGGTCCCGCAAGTCCAAGCTGGACTCCACACGTGTTTACCTTGTCGGTGTCGGTGATACTCGCTTTCGTCGGCAGAAGCCGTGGCAGTCGTGGCTTTTTGGCTCAAGATAACTTATTCCAGGAAGGAATAACAAAGTTTTGAGCTTACGCTCATTCGACGTGGACTCATAACAGCAGGTTATCAGTCCTTAGCTGAAGACGAAGGTCGTTAGCTCTTGACCAAACGTACCCCAGCTCTTTGGGAAAGGTTCACATCTCTTTGAAGTTCCCCCAAACTCTGAAGCGTTTCCGCAAAAGTTAGAACTTAAAAGAGAATTAGAGAGGAGAGAAACTTGTCTCTTTTTCATTGGTCCACTTGTTATCACTATTCAAGGTGAAATTCAGCGCAGAGAAGGAAATTGTTTAGGAAAAGTATCTGAGTGAGAGACTTTCAGACGCTAGATGAGAGTTTTAGCTTAAACTCGACAAAAACAATTTCAGTGTAAGTCAGTTTGACATTTTAGCTGAACTTTGACACCTTTTCACTTGCAGAAATGACACATTGATGTTTCACATTTAAAGAATAACAGCATATAACATATATCATGAAAATGACAAAAGTTATCCTTTTGATTACATTAGAATAAAATCAAAGATAGAAATAGTCTCTTTTGATGACTATATTCTCAGATTACAACTAATGGAATGATTTTGTGGTAAATGTCTTGCTTTACTGAGAGGTCAGTAAAGGTCATCACTGGACAGTTCAAAAACCTTAGTTTGACCCTGGGTAGGTCCACTACAATGGTAATTATGGATACATGCTCCTCACAGATCCATGAAGCTAACTATGGTGTACCCCAAGGCTCTATTTTAGCCCCCTTACTTTTTAATTTGTACATGCTGCCACTTGGTGGAGTCATCAGGAGGCATGGGATAAGTTTCCATAGTTATGCTGATGACACACAGCTATACATCTCATTATCTCATGATGACCCCCGGCCAATCACTGCACTTTTTAATTGCATTACTATGGGATTAAAATCACGCCAAATCCCGCGAGAACAAATGCAAATCTCGCGAGAGCAAATGCACACCCTCGAGAGCGCAAATCAGACCCCGTGAGAGGAATGGAGCTGCGCGCGAGCGTAGAAAACAGATCCGAGCGCGCGCACGCTCGCGCGGAGCACAACTAGGTGCGCACGCTGCAAAATGTATCTACTGACAGACTCTCCCTCTCGCTCGCGGTTCAGAATTTTGGCAGCCAGTGGGCGGATCCAGCCCACGACACATGATTGGCTGCAGTCTTCCTGTCCTCTGTGATTGGCCATAACACTTCCTGAACCTAAAAATGTAAATTAAATAGATTTATCTGAATATACTTCAAGTACATTGTTATAAAATATATTTTGCACTTTATGAAGTACTATTTTTTGCTAAATATAAAATACATGTCAATCAAATATATTTATAAAAGGAAACTTCATATAAACCTTTTAACTGCACTTTTCATTCAATCTTTATTTATGCATCTCATTGAGCCTCGAGGACTCATTTACAAGAGAGACCTGACTACAAACTAAAGAATGATGACAACAGCAACAGATTTTCCTTGGACAATCAACAATAGACAATCATAAGAGAGGCATACAGATTTTTTTTAACATGTTAAAACAAAGATATCAGACAGATTATAAGGCAAAACAGACAGATTATAAGGCAGATGTAGAAAATCAAAAACAGGAACAATGCAATGCGTCACTTTCAAACCAAAATACAAACTTGTCAAAATACAAACTTGGTTTAAACTAAATAAATTATCGTTAAATCTAGACAAAACTTATATGATATTTAGTAATTAAAATAAAACTGCAGATGTTTAATTTCTAATTGAGGGTGTTGAGATCTGTAGAGTGAGTGAGGTGAAGTTCTTGGGTGTCATCATTGATGACAAACTGACATGGAAATCACCTGGGAGTGGAGTACTCTTAGTAAAATTGCATAAAATTACAGTAGAAAGTCATAAAATATGATATAAAAAATATCATATAAAAATATGATGTGTATTATTTAACATGTTCGTACAAAGTTTACTTTATTCATTCAACCTTTATTTAGGCAGGTTAATCCCATTGAGCCTCGAGGACTCATTTACAAGAGGGACCTGGTTTTAACAAAGAATGATGACAGTGACAACAATAGACAGTTATAAAAGAGGCATACAGATTTTTTTTTAAACAAATTAATGTTTGGTAATTTATTTTTGCACAATTTTGACGTGAATAAAAGAAGAGAAAAATGCACATGAAGCCCAAGGCTGGAAGTTGGAAATGTCTTAATAATTTAGTTTGAAAAAGAAGAAAAAAGAATGGTAAATGGAGCTTACTTATAGTGCTTTCCAGGGGGCCCCAAAGCTCTTCACAGTACCAGCCAGTCACCCATTCATACACCGGTAGCGGTAGACATCCATGCAAGACACCAGCCAGTCCTACTGGGAGCAACTCAGGGTAAGTGTCTTGCCCAGGGACACAACGACACATGGTGTGGGAACTCGGGATTCGAACCTCCAACCTTCCGATCGGGGGACGACTGCCACTACCACTGTGCCACGGCCGCCCCCTGAAAACTTCCACAGTTTTGATCTATCTGTATTTTATTTTGAAGGAGAATTTTGAGTTGGCAGTGCATTGTGGGTAGCAACGGAAGTTATGTTTATGTTTATTAAATTTGTTCATTTTTTTACAAAAGAAACAATACAAGACAATCTCATAAATGATAATGTACAAAATATAAAAAAATGAAAGGTAGCAGAAAGAAGAATAAATCTTATTATATCTGCCCCTTACTTCCAACAATCAGATTAAACAATAATAATCAACCATGTAAACAATAATAATCTTCAACCAACTTTTTCCAACAATCAGATTAAACAATAATAATCTTCAAAACGTTTTTTGCAGAGAGAAAGCCTGTCTGTTAATGTATACCGTTTGATATCTTTTGTCTGATATCTTTGTTTTAACTTGTTAAAAAAAATCTGTATGCCTCTCTTATGATTGTCTATTGTTGATTGTCCAAGGAAAATCTGTTGCTGTTGTCATCATTCTTTAGTTTGTAGTCAGGTCTCTCTTGTAAATGAGTCCTCGAGGCTCAATGAGATGCATAAATAAAGATTGAATGAAAAGTGCAGTTAAAAGGTTTATATGAAGTTTCCTTTTATAAATATATTTGATTGACATGTATTTTATATTTAGCAAAAAATAGTACTTCATAAAGTGCAAAATATATTTTATAACAATGTACTTGAAGTATATTCAGATAAATCTATTTAATTTACATTTTTAGGTTCAGGAAGTGTTATGGCCAATCACAGAGGACAGGAAGACTGCAGCCAATCATGTGTCGTGGGCTGGATCCGCCCACTGGCTGCCAAAATTCTGAACCGCGAGCGAAAGGGAGAGTCTGTCAGTAGATACATTTTGCAGCGTGCACACCTAGTTGTGCTCCGCGCGAGCGTGCGTGTGCTTGGATCTGTTTTCTACGCTCGCGCGCAGCTCCATTCCTCTCACGGGGTCTGATTTGCGCTCTTGAGGGTGTGCATTTGCTCTCACGAGATTTGTATTTGTTCTCGCGGGATTTGCCGTGATTTTAATCCCATACATTACAGTCTTAGGCCCTGTTTACACGGCGCATATTTAGAAACCGCTCCTTTCTCTCTGCGTCTTTGCTTATCGTTGACACAAGTCCACAAAGAGGGGGGCTTTGACTCCGATGGTTTTTGAACCCAGCCTCCAGAGTGGATCTTTTTCGCTGACCCCCAGTTGATAATGTAAACATCTCCCGCTGATCTTTTGTGTCAACAACATGCACGCAGCTCGCACACGCCGACAGTCAGGGCATGCGGACATTTCACGTGTCACGCTGCAAAATATGACAGTTTAACAATAATATAACAGTATTTATGTTAGCGTGGGAGATGTATAAATTTATCTGAACTACAGTATCTATCTGGACTCTTTACATTTCTTTAAACAATGCGTAACGTGCTGTGAAAATGAAGACACCAGGTTTATTTATTTATTTATTTATTCAACACCACAAACTGTACGTCACACAAACACTGAGAATTAAACTGAACACTATTAAAGCTCCACTGACATCATCTTTGAACTTTCCATAAAATGGCACAACATTTATATATATTAAGATTGACCTCTGATCGTTTTTGCTAAAACAATGTTAAATTAATTAAAATTCCTCTCAAAAATAGTGTAAAATTAGCGCCTTTTTTTACATGATAAATACTATTTTCCCGTCGCGCGATTATGACGTCAGACACAGACGAAGATGCAAACGCATCCGTCCGATTTAGCCATTTATAACTTTATGTTTCAGAGAAGCCAAAGTTATTTCGAGTAAACAGCAGGTTATAATTTTTTTTCAGTTCTTGGCATAAACCAACACAGACATGTTCCCGTTTTTAGTGTTTTACATGCTTTATATTAGTAGCTGTATTATGATGCGAAGCCACGGAGCTCCCAGGCGGGAGCTGAAACAGCTGCCGTAATCAGAGCGCACAACCCGGCATGAAAAAGAAAAACACACCGCTGGCTGAAGCCCTGAGCTCGATGGAATGTCCGGCGTAAAACTAACTTGACCGCGGTTTAATGTGACGCAGATGTGTTTATATAGCTCTGCTCTGCAAACATTGAACGTTGTTGTCTTGCGGTGTTGAGTGTAAAATATTTCCGTGACACAACGCACATGTTACGATGAAAAGTCGGCTAGCTGCTAGCATGCACTCACCAGTGTTGTCCGAATCGATCTTGCCACAGGAACAAGCGTCCAAGCTCCATGTAAACAATCCATCTTGCAACAGGAACAAGCGTCCAGCTCCATGTAAACAATCCATCTTGCGAAAGAAACAAGCGTCCAGCTCCATGTAAACAATCCATGAACAAACGACCCGCTCTTTCCAAACGATGTCAAAACAAACCCAACAGAGTACTCAGTCAGCCCCTCACGCTTGTAGCTGCCTGCAAACTATGAACTGGATTTCCTGAATGTGAGGCGGGTCTTGTTACTCTGGGTTCATGAGACAAGCCTCCGTTCAGGAAATCCATTCCATAGTTTGAAGCCAACGTGCATCATGGGTTGGATCGATACGTAAACAAGGCTGGTATCGGTATGTGCCATGAGCATTGGTTCCGCTTCTGCTCGGAGGGCGGGCCAGGGTCCATCTTACACGGGCACGGGCCCGTGAGTAGAACCGCCACAGACTTTGGCTTCTCTGAAGACAAACCGCTAAAATATAACGTTTTAAATGGCTAAATTGGACGGATGCCTTTGCATCTTCGTCCATTGTATCAATGTGCGCAGTTGACGGAGTCTGTGTCTGACGTCATAATCGCGCGACGGGAAAATCCATATTTATCATGTGAAAAATAGGCGCTAATTTTAAACTATTTTTGAGAGGAATTTTAATTAATTTAACATTGTTTTGGCAAAAACGATCAGAGGTCAATCTTAATATATATATATATATATGTTGTGCCATTTTATGGAAAGTCAAAAGATGATGTCAGTGGAGCTTTAAAACACGTTAATTGAACTGTTAACTACGTTAATGAACTGGACTCTTGCTGTGTTTTCATCTGGACCCCATCAGAACCGGTCTGCCTGTTGGAACGACAGCTTCTCCACCTGGCAGAAATAAATAAATAAATAAATAAAAACTCTGTTGTTGTGTGATCAAAGTAAACACAAGCAAACATTATATTAAGAACGTTGATTTACCTGCTGTCATGTTTATCACGGAGGAAAGTCCGACATCATCCTCATCGTCACTCGGTTCTGGTCCACAGTCCACTCAGCGTCTGGTGTGCAGCTTGTTAGATGAAGCGGGACCCACTTGGTGTCAAATCTGTGGACTCTTATCGAAATTCAGCTTTAACTTGTTGTTAACTTGTTGTTAGCTCAACGTTTAGCCCAAAAGAACGCAGTAGACTGCAAGCAGAGTGGAGGTAGCATGCATGCGCAGTGGGTGAAGGTTCAGCAGCACGCATGCGCAGTGGGTGAAAGGGGGGTGCATGAGGGAGGGGGGGAAATTTGAGCGGATCCATGTCAACGCAAAACTTTTCATGTAATTAACATACCCAAAACCTCCGTTTCCCCCCTCCCCCCTCCCCACAGTGTCCGTGTAAACAGGGCCTTAAAGTCCCGGATGGCACAGAACTTTCTCCAGCTAAACCAGGACAAAACAGAAGTTTTAATCATTGGACCTGAGGTTCAAAAAGAAAATACAATTCAGAGATTACAATCTCTGTCTTTACAACCTTCTAAAAAAGTAAGAAGCCTGGGAGTTATTTTTGACTCTGAGCTTACTTTTATTCCTCATATTAAACAAATAGTCAAAACAGGATTTTATCATCTAAAAAATATAGCCAGAGTCCGCCCTCTTCTTTCTCTGACCAATACTGAGACTTTGATGCATGCTTTTATTTCTAGTCGTTTAGACTACTGTAATTCACTGCTTTCTGGTCTCCCTAAGAAAAATTTGTCCAGCCTTCAGCTGTTACAAAACTCTGCTGCTCGTGTGCTAACCAAGACCAGAAGGCAGGCTCATATTACACCTGTTTTAAAATCATTGCATTGGCTCCCTGTGCGCCTCAGGATTGATTTTAAGATTCTTTTAGTGGTTTTTAAATGTCTCAATGGTCTCGCACCATCTTATCTTGCAGAGCTGCTATTGCCCTATGAACCCCCGCGGACATTAAGGTCCTCTGGTACTGGACTACTAACAGTTCCAAAAGTCAGAACTCACACTTACGGTGAGGCTTCTTTCCAGTTCTATGGGCCCCGTCTGTGGAATAGTCTGCCGGAGAACCTGAGGGCTGCAGAGAATGTTGTTGTTTTTAAGAGCAGGCTCAAGACCCATCTTTTTAACTGCATTTCCTGAACTGGTTCATCTCTGTTCACTCTATACATTTTCCATACTACTGTATTTAATTAAATTTATTTATTAATTTATTTTGTGTGTGTCGTTTGCTTTAATTTTGTGAGTTTATTGTTTTATAATTCTGTACAGCACTTTGAGCTGCTTTTAGTATGAAGGGTGCTTTATAAATAAAATTGATTGATTGATTGATTGATCACCACACGAGACAGTACTCGTCCCAGCGGGACACCTGTCGTGAACATTGAAGGGGCCCTCCAGGGTTTCAGTGCTGTCACGCACTCTGCATTAATTAGAATCTTTTCTGCCCGCCTGAGGGAGGCAGGGTGCATTTGTTTGTTTTGCCATATCTGCAGAGCGCGCATTTTTAATAAGGCCTGAGGCACGCAGACAATGGCTGCTGCTAGGAGGCCCAAAAGACGTTAGCGCAGTTTGAGAGACACTCTCTGGCCCAGCTGAAAGTGTGCCAGGCAGAGGTGGATTGATTAAATCCGAGCCTCTGAGAGCCATGCTCTGTACAGAATGGTGTTGACCTGTACTCCCAAAAATACAGTAATCTGTGATGTATCAGATTGCTTTTCTGCAGGTTTATGACGAAACCCAGAGCCTCCAGGTGCGTCCTCACCATCTGTGTATGCAACTGGGCTTGTGCTCTGTCGTTGGCGAGGATCAAAAGATCGTTGAGATAATTCATAATCCTGACCCCTTGACCCCTGAGTGAGGTTAATGCCGTATCCAGACATTTTGTAAATGTTCTTGGGGCAGTTTTTAATCTGAAAGGTAGAGCTAGAAATTCGTAAGCTTTCCCTTCGAATGCAAAGCGGAGATATTTTCTGTGGCTTTTCCAGATACTCACGTGGAAAAACGTGTCTCTGAGTTCTACTGTACAGGTGTAATCCCCCGGTCTTACCGACTGGATCACCTGTTTCAGCGTGAGCATTCTGAACTTGTATGTTTTTATCCTTCTGTTCAGGGCTCTGAGATCCAGAATAGGCCTCAAGCACTGGTCTCGTTTTGGCACGAGGAAATACTTGCTGTAGTGACCTGTGTGAATATTGTGTGTTGGAACAATATTTATCACTCCTTTCTGCAGCATCGTTGATATTTCCTCCCTCAAGACGTGTGCACGGTCTGGGTTTATGTTTGACATCAGAACCCCTGTGAATGGGGGTGGCCTCTTGTGGAACTGCAGCTGGAGGCCTTGACAGACTGTTGACATCACCCAAGTGTTTGGAAGACACGCCCCCCAGGCCTGAGCGTGTGCTCTGAGCCTGTGAGACATGTGTATTCTGGTTTGTCTGTGTGACGTGGGTGCGGGAGGGGGAGCAGTTGCCTCCCGCTCGGCCCCCGACGAGCTGACCTGTCCACCAGCGGTCGCCAGGAAGTCTGCCTGCTCCAGACAGACTCCTGACGCCCCGCTGAGGCTCATAGTGTTCTGACCTGACACCTTGTGTTTCACGAGGGAGGAGGGGTGATTGCCCTCTCCCTTCATCGTGACTGTTTTCATAAAAATTGTGCTATGTTGTTGTTGTTGTTGTTGTTTTTTTTGTTTGTTTGTTTTTAGCCAAGAACCAGGGCAGTTTGTGCTTTTGGTACTTTATTTTCGTGTTTTAAAGAACAAAGCATCTTTTTTACACACATAGCAGAAAAATGTTTTGTGCACACACAAATGTCACCAGCTTTTTGTTGTTTTTTACACGTAAAGTCTGGGCTTAAAAGTCTTGGTTCCCGTACCACATGGGCGGACGAACCTGTAAAACTGTGAAGTGGTCCCGTTTCGTCA
>JBBPBX010077096.1:0-16950 GCA_038048925.1 Garcialebias charrua
TAAATACAAAATATGAACAGAGTTTGTTATTGAAACAATAATTTATACAAGCCAATACATTTTGCACAGAGATAAACTTGAATTAATTCCTTCAAGAACTGGTTTAGTTTAATTCTTAATACATTTATTTAAAGGGGACCACAGATGCAAAATTCACTTTTTAATGTTTTTTAACTCAACTTTGGGTATTTACTTCATAAAAAAACAGTCCTTGTGCCAAAAAAATGCACCCAGTGGTTTATTTACTCTAAGTAGATTTATTTATTTTTGATAAATACACCTGGGGCCTCATGTATCAACCATGCGTGCGCACAAAAACATTGCGCACGTCACTTTCCACGCAAAAGCCCGTATGTATCAAAACTGAACTGAACGTGAATATATGCGCATCCAGGTACATATCCACGCAAGCTCCCGAGCAGGCGTACGCACGTTTCTGTGGTTCTTGTTCCTTTGGCGACACTTACAGGTGTTTCAGAGAAACTGAAGCCCCACAGTCTGTGGTTGACTTTAAGAGCGGCTTGAAGACCTTTCTTTTCAACCGAGCATACTTTACTCCTCATGATTCTACTTTTGATCTGAGTTGATACTGTTGTTGATTTTAATTGTTTTATTATTTGTCTTATTGACATTCAAATATGTTGCACCTTGTAGCACTTTGAGATTTCCATTAATGAAAAGTGCGTTATAAATTGAATTCATTATTATTATTATTATTATTAACAGTTCAAGATGTGTAAATGATTAATATTCCCTCCAAACACACGATTAACAAGTATTACATCCACATGACGCAGTGAAATAAAGGACGCGCAACGTTGTGCCAAAAATAAATTTAACAGGAACGGATTCATTCAGCCTTACTGGAGGTTATAATAAATAGTGTAACACGCAGAGCATTTATTTAGAAACAGATATAGTTTTCCGATCTAGGATATGGCTTATCAGCCGTTTTCAGAAATAATAATTTTCCAGTTTGGCACTGCTGCGCTCTGGGGAGCCGTGCATCACGCGTGCATACAGAAGCAGCGGTCAAACTGTTCCACAGAGGGAGCTGCAGGTCGATCGGGACTGTGCAGTCCAGTCCACACAAAGCCGGATCATGTCCAATGTCTCATCCATATGATTCCAAAGGCTGAGTGGTCGCGCTTGGAGCGCGCGCGCACCCTCACCGGTGTCGACACGGCAGCTGGAGGTGTTTCATTATCTGCGTTTATTGTAGATTTCTCCAAAATGACACGTGAAAGTACACCTTATATAACTTGTAGGAGAGCAAAAGCTTCACAGACAGACTGCGCACAGGGCTGCGGGGCGCGCGCTGCGTCTGGAGACTCCAACATCATGTCATGAAAAGTCTCCACCAAGACGCACAGACTCGTTTCTTCACATCATCTACATAAACAAAGATCTATGTTCTAGCAAACATCCAAGTAAGTTCCTCTGTGTTTACAGTAATAATGGTAATAAACTCGTGCGCAAAGTTAATATTTCCACACAGAATGAATGAATGAGCCGGTTCGCGCACCACAGCAGGGTGCGCGCGCACACAAATACCGACAATCACTCGTTCTTTGCATGATGAACACATTTTATTACTATTCTTACTTAGGATGTTTGTCCTCACTCATATTATATTGAATTCATTATTTTCCCGAATCTAGAAATCATTTCTGATCGCGCAGGGATCAAACAAACATGTCCTTCACACATGCAGGAAGTAATTTGCATCTGTTTAACATATGTAAATGTAGGCGTGTCAGGGGAGGTGTCTCACGTGCGCTCAGTTCCACGTCAATTGTGATGTACAAAAGGAATGTGCGTGGATTCAGGTGTACGCACAGTTTGATAAATCTGGATCTTTTTGTGCGTAGACACTTTTCTGGATTTCACCGTACGTCACTTTTCAGTAGGAAATCCACGCAGGTTTTTGATACATGAGGCCCCTGGATTCACACTTCCTGCAGTTATTGACGTCACAAGCCGTAGCCAATCACCTCAAACCTGAGTCCAGCCCCTCACCTAGCAACCCCTGGTTAGGCTCAACCCACTTCTGTATTAAACACATGACTGTTGTTTTTCATGATTTCATCTCATCTTTTGTTTATATGTTCTTAATTTCATGTGTACAGCACTTTGTTGCAGCTGTGTTTTTTTTAAATGGCTTTATAAATAAAGTATAATTGTTATTTTTATGTTTTAGTTCAATTTTTAGTGTATTTGCGATCGCTCCCAACGCGCAGCCGGCAAAAATTTAACGAGCGGACTCCCGGCATAGGGACCGGCGGCAACGGGACACTGCTTCTGGCGGATGGAGCGGAGCTTCAATAGCCTATATGCCACGGGCTTCCGTTCCAGCACCTCCGCAGTCATTACACAGACGGCGCACTTCCGGTTAGCGGGAAAGACACGAACATAAATGACTAAATACTAGGGGTGTAACGATACACAAAACTCACGGGACGAGACGAGAAAATCACAGATCTCGCGCGAACGAGACGAGATTTTAACATTAGTTCAAGAAAACTTCAAAGATCGGTTTTATGCCGCAAAAAGGCTTTTATTCTGTTTTAACATGTATTACAAACCCAACTGATGTCTTCATTTTACTGATTGAATCTCCTTAGACCTTAGAACGTTCAACTTTGTTTAAAAAAATAGATATTCACGCAGGACTTTCCAAAACTGACTCTGCAGCCGTCACTCACCAGTGTTGCCAGATTGGGCGGTTCACCGCGATTTTCCTTCTGACTTTTGCGGGTAGAGATTGCTTTGGGTGGGTGGGACTCTATCTGGCAACACCGGTCACACCGGTGTTTACACGCGTGTCTTTACATTCGGGGCAGCGTCGGCAGCGCCGGGACCCTCCATCAATGTAGAGGCGTCTGCGGCACCCTCCATCAGTAGTTGGGGCGTCTTCTATAGCAACTTCATCCGGCGAAGCCATGCTGTCCGTGACGCTGACTTGCTAGGGGCTCTGCTAGCATTAGCATTAGCATCTCGCGAGACAACGTTACCTCTCAACGAGAGATATCGCGGGAGTTTAATATCGCGAGATCTCGTACAACGAGATCTCGTTACACCCCTACTAAATACAATTAATAAAACATCGGCATACACACCAATAACAACTCTATACACATATAAAACCATATAAAATTATGGCGACGTTCCCCCTACGGATAGCCGCGATAAATGTTCGCCGAAACCCCCCCGCGGAACAGCTGTTCCCACCGGTGGGCGGACACAACGGTACTCGCGTGTAGTGCCGGTAGCGCGCGGCCGCTTCCCGTTTCGGGTCGTTGTCATAGTTTGCTACTAGGAGCTAACGCTAGCAACAACGGAGGTGGATGGGAACCGGAAGTGGCGGGTAGGTGTTGCATTTTGCCGGAAGTACGTCACGCCCCCCCGTGGCATATAGGCTATTGTACAGCCTCGTTGCAGCCTTGCAGCAGCCTTGCAGCAGCGAGGACCTTCTCCTTACGGATTAATTTACGGGAGACACTTGGTGAACTTTGTGTTGTCTTGACTGGAACAGCGATAACTCCCAAAATCTCCGCGTGCAACGAGCGGAGCTGGCGAACACCGGAAGAGGAACAAGCTAACATTAGCTTCGGATTCGGCAGGTCTCATGCTAAAAGGAGCAGCAAATTGCGGCGCGCTCAGACGGGTTTCGGTAAGTTATCTTAAGCTAGCACTAACAGTAAGTCAAATGAGTAATAAAAAAAGAGCTAATTTTAAAACAACAACACATTACAGATACTGGCTGTTACAGAGGGCGTAAACAGATCGTTGAAGGGCGTGGACTTCAAGAAACCGGTCGTTCAAAACGAAAGTTAAAAATGGCAGAATTAAAAAGGGTATAATTGATTATCTAATAATTATTTTGTGCATTAAATTGAAGGAATAGGGTCTGGATATCCCACAGAAATACCATAAAAATTTAAAAAATACATCTGAGGTCCCCTTTAACAATAAAAGACTGATAAAAGATTAAACCATTCAGGAATAAATAAGATCACGGGCGAAAACCACGTAATTATTTAGGAAATTTAAATAACAGGTTATGTTCTTAATATTCATTCAACCTTTATTTAGGCAGTCCCAATGCCAAAACTGTGCAGGTAAATAAAGTTAAGTAATAATAACTACCGTTAATCAATGCTATGGAAGCCCATTTCCGCCAGTCTATTAAAAAAATTGCAGAAATTCTCAAAATTTTGAGATTACTTGAGTTGGCCCTATTCATTCATTCAACCTTTATTTAGTCAGGTAAATCTTATTGAGCCTCGTGGGCTCATTTACGAAAGCGACCTGCTAAAACTAAAGAACAATGAACAGCAATGTTAGAATTTCCTTAAAGCTCCACTGACATGTTCTTTTAACTTTTCAAAAAATGGCACAACATATATAAATATTAAGATAGACCTCTGACCGTTTTTGCTAAAATAATGTTAAATGAATGACAATTTCTCTCAAAATAGTTTAAAATTAGCGCCGTTTTTTTAGACCGTAAATCCGGATCTTCCGGTCACGTGTCAGCATTCCTGTTTGTGACGTCACGTCCGATACTGAACTCTGCTCAAACGACAAAAATATAGACGCATCCGTCGAATTTAGCCATTTAAAACTACATTATAGCGAAGCCAAATCGCTATAATGTAGTTTTAAATGGCTAAATTCGACGGATGCGTCTATATTTTTGTCGTTTGAGCAGAGTTCAGTATCGGACGTGACGTCACAAACAGGAATGCTGACACGTGACCGGAAGATCCGGATTTACGGTCTAAAAAAACGGCGCTAATTTTAAACTATTTTGAGAGAAATTGTCATTCATTTAACATTATTTTAGCAAAAACGGTCAGAGGTCTATCTTAATATTTATATATGTTGTGCCATTTTTTGAAAAGTTAAAAGAACATGTCAGTGGAGCTTTAAAGGTGCTATGTGTACCGTATTCTCCGGCGTATAAGTCGCACCTTTTTGCACCTTTTTGCCCACATTTCTAAGCCCTGCGACTTATAGGCCGGTGCGACTTATACGTCGATTTTTCCAACATTTTGGTCATAATGTGACTTTGGTCAAAAGCTCCAAAAATGGTGCAGTACCAGTTTCGGCCGCTATGGGCGCTAAGAAACCCTTTACAGTACCTACACTGTTGACATCTGCCTGGTCCAAAAATGGTGCAGTGACACAGAAGATGAAGACTTCAATGGTTTTGAATGAATAAATAAAAGCCATAAAATAAATACAGTATCTGTTTCTGTCATCATTTTAAACTGAGACACGTTTTTTACTGTAATGTCAGCTAATAAAAATATTTTTTTATGTGTTTATCTTTAAAGATAAATGATGAAAGACACAAAATATAATATAATCTTGTCAAAAGTCCTTCCAAACAATTTGGCAGCCAGTCCAAAATAATGTTCATTTATTAATTAAGACACATAAAACAAAATACTGTAGTTTTAATGTGATAATCTTGTCAAAAGTCCTTCTAAAAAAATTGGCAGCCAGTCCAAAATAATGTTCATTTATTAATTAAGACACATAAAACAAAATACTGTAGTTTTAATGTGATAATCTTGTCAAAAGTCCTTCTAAAAAATTTGGCAGCCAGTCCAAAATAATGTTCATTTATTAATGAAGACACATAAAACAAAATACTGTAGTTTTAATGTGATAATCTTGTCAAAAGTCCTTCCAAAAAAATTGGCAGCCAGTCCAAAATAATGTTCATTTATTAATGAAGACACATAAAACAAAATACTGTAGTTTTAATGTGATAATCTTGTCAAAAGTCCTTCCAAACAATTTGGCAGCCAGTCCATTTTGGGCAAAACACCAGCTCACGTGAGGTGCGACCTATAGGCCGGTGCGACTTATAGGCCGGTGCGACCTATACGTTGATTTTTCCATTTAATTTGGCATATTTGGCTGGTGCGACTTATACTCCGGTGCGACTTATAGGCCGACGAATACGGTAACTTACTGTAGAGTGCAGAACTTAGAAAATTTTTCAACAGGCAAAGCATTCAGGCTCTGCTGAAATTCAAATTCAAGCTCTGTTTTTATTGGCCAATTCAAATTCAAGCTCTGTTTTTATTGGCTGGTTACAAACTCTGTTTTAATTGGCTGGTTAAGGACGGGTCACTGTGTTTTTAGTGTTTTTATAAATGCTGATAGAGAAGCAAGGGGACTATAGTTTTTTTTCAGAGATTACTTTGTCTAACATCAGTCTGTCAGTAGATAGTGACAGAGTGAAGAAATATGTTAAAAATATATTGTTAGAAAAGTTACAGACTGCATTACAAAGTTGCATAGTGCAGCTTTAAACAATACCATACCATACCATTTTATTTATAAAGCACTTTAAACAGGAACAAGTCCACACCAAAGTGCTGGACAAACAAACACGCAACAGGCAACACAGACAATGAAGTACAACACGAAAAACATAAAAACATTGCAGATCATAAATCAAACGATCCAATACAAATCAGCTGGCATTGAAAGCAATGGAGTAGTAGTGAGTTTTTAACCGGGATTTGAAAACCGAGAGGGAGGGGGCCTGTTTGATGAGCAGCGGTAACTCGTTCCAGAGTCTTGGGCCTGCTACAGAGAACGCCCTGTCACCCCTGCGCTTAAGGCGAGTTTCTGGAACTATTAAGAGTACCTGATCCTCTGACCTCAAAGCACGTGGAGGGACATATGGGTGTATCAGATCCGAGAGATAGGCGGGGGCGAGACTGTTCAGCGATTTGTAGACATACATGAGAATTTTGAATTGGATTCGAAGATGAACCGGTAGCCAGTGAAGGGAGGCCAAGACTGGTGTAATGTGCTCTCTTTTGCGTGTGCTGGTTAAAAATCGGGCAGCTGCGTTCTGAACCAGTTGTAATCGTGCAATGGTGGCTTGACTGACGCCAAACAGAAGTGAATTGCAGTAATCAAGCCTAGATGTAATGAATGCGTGAATCACTGTCTCCAGGTTGTTTTTGGATAATATGGGCTTCAGCTTAGACAGACGCCTCAATGAACAATAGAAAAACAAAAGAGAGAAAAACAAAAAGAGAGAAATACATAGATTTTTTTTAACAAAGTATCAAAAAACTAGCAAAACATTATAAGGTAGATGTATAAAATCAAAGACAGGAACATATCTGCATTGGTTTTTGCCAGGATTTCAACAGATTCTTAAAACCATTTAAAGAGGTCAAGGTCGAGAGCTTCAGATCTTTTTGTAAGATATTCCATGAAGCAGGAGCAGGCCTTTTTCCAAGTTCAGTCCTCACTGACGGAACACTGCAGGTAATCATGTCCTGAGAGCGCACACTGTAGCTGCACTCACGCAGAGACATGTAGGAGGAGATGTATGAGGGCAGCAGACCAAGAAGTGATTTAAAGATGAAAATGTACCAGTGGAAGAGTCTGCGTGAGGTTAATGATGTCCAGTTAACCAGTGAATACAGGGTGCAGTGGTGGGTATGATAATCACAGCCAGTTATGAATCTTAGTGCACCATGATAGACAACATCCAACATCCGCAGGGTGCTTGTAGGAGCATTCATGTAGAGAATGTCACCGTAATCAATGGAGGGAAGGAAAGTCACAGATACAAGGCGTTTCCTAGCATTCAGTGTTAGACATGATCTGTTTCTGAAAAAGAAACCCAGTTTAACTTTCAGTTTCTTCACTAGGTTTTCCACGTGGAGTTTAAAAGAGAGATGTGAATCGACCAGGATACCCAGATATTTATAGGAATCAACAAACTCAATAGGAACACCATTTGAGGATAAAATCAGAGGAAGATCTGCTGGGACCGACTTCCTACTTGAAAAAAACATCCCTTTTGTTTTATCAGCATTTAGGACAAGTTTGAGACGGAACAAATCTGACTGGATGATGTCAAAAGCGGATTGCAGTAACTGGAAAGCCTTAGCTACTGTTTTAGCTCGGCAATAAACAACTGTATCATCAGCATAGAAATGTAAGGATGCATCAGGGATGCTCTGACCTACATTAGCTATGTAGATTGTAAAGAGGGTTGGTCCTAAAACTGAGCCTTGTGGTACACCATTTTTAACTGTTAAATAGCTGGAAGAAGTACCGTTATGTTGAACACATTGCCTCCGATTGGAAAGATAATTAGAAAACCAACCGATGGTGTGATCAGAGAAACCGATTTCTGAGAGCTTATGACACAGGATGTTATGATCCACAGTGTCAAAAGCTTTAGACAGGTCTAAGAAAAGTGCAGCACAGTAATCCTTAACATCCAATGCTTCAACAATGTCATTCAAAACCTTTAGAGAAGCAGTTGTTGTATGTTTGAGATATGCTCAACTTGATAGAAAGAAATGGATATAAATATAATTGAGCAATACCTCAGAAAGGGCCGTGGTGTAGTGGTAATGGCAGTCGTCTCCCGATCGGAAAGTTGGCGGTTCGACTCCCGGGACCCGCACCATGTGTCGTTGTGTCCTTGGGCAAGACACTTAACCCTGAGTTGCTCCCGGTAGGACTGGAAAGCACCTTGCATGGTAGTCTGCCGCCACCGGTTTATGAATGTGTGTAGCATTCAATATATGTGTAGCACTTTGAGATTTTCAGTAATGAAAAGTGCGTTATAAATTGAATTAATTATTATTATTATTATCTTGAAATTTTGCGAGTTTTGGAAAAAAACCATAATGTTAAATTAAGTCTCCGGACGCTGGAGAGAAGACTGCAAAAAAGCGCCTGTGGCGTAGAAAAAATAAGACTGATGTTGCAGACGTGGCCTCTTTTATTGAGGAACTACAAGGATCTGGGAGACAGCACGGCTACAGGTGGATGCACCAGAAGTGTTGGATGGCTGGCATAGTCACAGACAGGGAAACAGTACCGTAAGTCTTTTGATGTGCCTATTGGATCCCATTGGGGTTGACCTGCGTGCACAAAATCGCTTGAGACGATGCTTATATGTCAGTCGGGGACCAAACTATGTCTGGCACATCGATGGGTACTACAAATTAAAGCCTTATGGGATATGTATTAATGGATGCATAGATGGCTTTCCGAGGAAAATGATCTGGCTAGAAGCATATAAGACCAATAGTGACCCTCACATTATTGCTGGCTATTTCATTGATGCTGTGATGGAGTATAATGGATTTCCACACAAAATTGATTTTATTATTTATTTTTGTTGTTTTATCATTGATTTTACTTGATTTTATCACTTGTTTTTATTTGATCATTAATTTTAGTTGCACTCTGTAGCACTTTGAGATTTTTGTTAATGAAAAGTGCGTTATAAATTAAATTCATTATTATTATTATTGGTGCAGCGTCCGCAGTGAAGCAGGCGCTGTACCGGTCTGTCGTGGTGAAGAGAGAGCTGAGTCAAAAGGCAAAGCTCTCAATTTACCGATCGATCTACGTTCCCACCCTCATCTATGGTCATGAGCTTTGGGTTATGACCGAAAGAACAAGATCTCGGATACAAGCGGCTGAAATGAGTTTTCTCCGCAGGGTGGCTGGACTCTCCCTTAGAGATAGGGTGAGAAGCTCAGTCATCCGGGAGGGACTCGGAGTAGAGCCGCTGCTTCTCCACATCGAGAGGAGCCAGTTGAGGTGGCTCGGGCATCTGGTTAGGATGCCTCCTGGACGCCTCCCTGGTGAGGTGTTCTGGGCATGTCCCACCGGGAGGAGACCCAGAGGAAGACCCAGGACACGCTGGAGGGACTATGTTTCTCGGCTGGCCTGGGAACGCCTTGGGATTCCCCCGGAGGAGCTGCTCCAAGTGGCTGGGGAGAGGGAAGTCTGGGCCTCCCTACTTAGGCTGCTACCCCCGCGACCCGACCCCGGATAAGCGGAAGAAGATGGATGGATGGATGGATGAAAGGAAAAAAGGCTGAGATAACAGGCCTGTTGCTAAGAATAGAAACAGTGAACAGAACAGGTCAACACTTCCTCATGGTGAACAGATCAATAACAACAGCAGTCATGAACTGTGACTGATAATAAAAAAACATCTCACAATGCGTCTGTATGCAGACAGGTGTGAGCTCAGGTTAGAACTCCTTGAAAAATAATAATAATTCTGTCAGAACCCTGAGAACAGAATGGGTCATGGAGAAAGTGGAAACATGCCGTAAATAAAAACGGATAAATGAACATGGCGATGACACAATAGAACAAAAGGACATGATACAAATGTCCTCTACTGTCATCCCTCCATGCAGAGCCGTGGAGGAGGAAATTCCTCTTGTAGAATGAGCTCGAAGATTCTCTGGAGGTTCCATTCCAGATTATCTATAAGCTTCCGAAATAGCCTCACACAGCCAGTGTGAAAGGCGCTGGGTGGACCGAGGACGTCCTGCCGAGCTGTCCCTGTAATGCACAAACAGGCGTTGAGAACGGCACAGTGCAGCCGTGCGCGCCACGTAACACGAGAGCGTACGCATGGGACAGAGGTGAGACGTTGCTTCTTCCTCAGAATTATGAGGAGGGGGATGAAAACCGTCCAGAGTGATCGTTCTCGATCTGAATGAACTGGTGATGCTTTTTGGAGTAAAGGCAGGATTAGGACGCAGCATGGCTGAGCTGCCGTCAACCTGAATCCTGAGGCATGAGGGGGCAACAAAGAGAGCAGATAAATCACTCACTCTCTTTTCAGACTGCTGCCGTCAGGGAGGACACTGAGAAGTCTCCAAGCTTGAACCAACAGACTGAGAGACAGCTCTGTTCATCAGGCAGTCAGGATGCTAAACACTCTACCTGCTCTGCCTCCCCTCCCATTTGAACTGCCTTAACACAAAAAACTTTCTCACACATTACCACACAACACAAAGGTTTTTAACATTAGACTCTGTGTCATCAAACGGGTTATTCACTAAAAATAAAATAACTTTTATTGTTATTTAAAAAAAAAATTGGACCAAAAGTGTGCTTTGGCTGTTCTAACTGGTTACAATGACTCTTTACTTAATCTTGATGGACTAAGTGGTTTATTATTATTTAATTTTGCTAGACCACACGGAATTCACATTAATTTATTATTAAACAAATGTGACTCTGGACTTTCACCAAACTTTGCTTTGAATGATCTAATCGGTTATACAGTATTTACTTTCTATTTACCGTAATTTTGCTGGATTGAGTGGTTTTTTGATATAATTTATTGCCGAACATCTATGACTATGAACTTTTTGCTTCGGGTGATCTAATCGGCTATAACAACTTTATATGATCTAACTGATTATAATAACTAAGTACAGTACTTTTCATTTTGTCCCCCCCCTTTTTTTTTTTTTTCGCAAGCTTGACTATGTGGTTTTCATTTTAATTTTACTATCAAAATGGTTTCAACTAATATGACTGATTATTGTTAAAGGTCATAGGCTCTTCACGGGTCAATAGGAGATGGTGTATCGGAAGGTTCAGGAGTTAGAAGAGGACCTGCAGTCTGCCCATGTTTGGGGACAGGCATAGGTTATATTTGGTTTGGGGTTGAAGAGAGAATTTATTTATTGTTACTAATGTTTTATTATTTCGTTTGCTTACTATTAATATTTGGGTTATTTTTGTTTTGTTATCAACAGACGTGGGGGTGTGCTTATCCTGCTCTTTGTTTCTGAAGTGGTCATATGTTACACAACGCTGATAATGTCAGGGCAGATATAGGTGTAAGTTCGACACGTTTTATTACCTGGAATGTGAAAGGGATGAATGGACCCAACAAGAGAGCTAGGATTTTTTCTCATTTAAAGAGGCTAAATGCAGAGATAATATTTTTACAAGAAACTCATTTAAAGTTGGCGGATCATAGCAGACTTAAGAAGAACTGGATTGGACAGAGTTACCATTCTAACTTTAATAACAAAGCACGCGGGACAGCCATTCTGATCCACAAAAAAGTATTGTTCACGCCACACCAGACCATTTCTGACCCCCAGGGACGATTTATAATAGTATCTGGGTTACTATTTAATACTCCAGTAATCCTAGCTAGCGTTTATGCACCAAATTGGGATGATGTTAGTTTTATACGTAAACTGACTTCTCTCTTTCCTGACCTAAACAGGCATAGTCTTATTTTATCAGGTGACTTTAACATGGTTATGGACCCAGCTTTGGACCGCTCTAGTCCAAAAACTTTGACATGCTCTAAAATGTCTATTGCTCTAGGTGAGTTTGCTGAGAAAGTGGGCTGGGTGGATCCTTGGAGGTTCTTTAACCCACATAAAAAGGAATTTTCCTACTTTTCACATGTTCACCACACATATAGTCGCATTGATTTTTTCTTCATCGATAAGACACTCCTCCCTTTTACTAAGAGAACTGAATACCATACAATTGTTGAATCAGACCACGCACCGGTTTCCCTGGATATCTCATTTTCTCAAAATGTCACACAATCAAGAATCTGGAGATTAGACACATCCCTATTATCAGATATAGATTTCTGTGAATTCATTGGTAAAGAAATTGATGAGTTTCTATACTTTAACAGATCTGATTCAATATCACCATCTACGTTATGGGAAACACTTAAAGTGGTTATAAGAGGGAAAATAATTTCTTATTCTGTCTCACGTAATAGGGAAAGAAAACAAAAAAACGAAAGAGTTCCTTGAATCAATAAAACAAATTGATCTGCAATACTCTATTACCCCAACGCCTGAGCTATATAAAGATAGGATTACAATGAAAACAGAATATGACTTATTGTCAACAGAAATGACTAAAAAACATCAACTTTGGCTGAAAGGACAATATTACGAACATGGAGATAAAGCAGGCCACCTTTTGGCTTATCAACTTAAATGTAAATCAATGTCCCGTCTTATACCGCAGATACGCAACACTTCAAATTCCTTGACTGTAGACCCGATAGAGATAAACAACGCCTTCAGAGATTTCTATTCCAAGTTATATACTTCTTCCTCTCCACAAGATAAATCTGAAATGATATCCTTTTTGGATAACATTGATATACCTCAAGTAGACACAGAAGTCAAAGATAGCCTTGAAGAGGCCATAAAATTACAAGAGATCTCTGACTCCATTCATAAAATGCAGAGTGGCAAATAGGGTTGGGCATCGTTTGAATTTGAGCGATTCCGGTTCCGATTCCGATTCTTCGTTTCGATTCCGATTCTTTTCGGTTCTCGATTCCGATTCTTTTTGTAGGCAGGGTTACAAAAAGACGTGTCAATTCAATTCAGTTCAGTTTATTTATACTATATAGCTCCAAGTCACAACAGAAGTTGTCTCAGGGCACTGAACAGAAACAATCAAATATAAAAATAATAAGTTAACAGAAACTTTATATAAAAATAATGGTAACACTATTTATCTGAGGAGACTACTTTGAGTTTAACTCCATGTTATAAAAAAGCTACAGTAGTTAGCCAGAGTTATTTCAGGATGAAATAATTTGAACTTCTGTTTGAATTTAATGCTATGAACTTTTTCCTTTTTGTTACATTTACTATGAATTTCTCACAGGGCAGATTAGAGCCAACATGGACTCACCAACATATATTATTATTATTATACATATAATATTGTCCAGTGTCTGATGCTGCAGTCATGTTACTGAGCTCCCACTGATGGGCTAACCTGGTTCCACCAGCAGCAGCAGGATCTTCAGACAGAACAGCTGGTGGGATGTCCTGGTATCTGCAGCCCTCTCTCCATTTGTTTCTTCATGGACATGGAGCTGTGACATTATGTTGTGCCTCTTCCTCAGCAAAACGCTCCTCCAGTGGAGACTTTCTGAACAGACTGCAGGAAGTTCCTAAACAAACATCAGTTTTATCAGTAAAAAGAGATTATTAAATCATTTTTAAGACTGAGAATGTGTACAATTATTAGCTCTGTTGTTATTGCCTAACTAACCTATTCAATAATTCTTCAAACTGTGACATTCACTCATAATGGAATGGAAGAGAACATAAACAGAAATTATATAATAATGAAAACTAGAGACATTAAAACATTTTAAAAGACACAGAGAACTTTAAATGGATTAAGAATGTTAATAAGTGTTGGATTTGAGTGCAATGTGCAATCCATGGTTGAATTCACATCTGAAAAGGGATGCAACCTTTTCACAACATATGCTGTAACAGTTCTGTGGCACTCTTCATTCAGTTAACACTGACGTTTTTACCTTGGACAGTCACTGGTGAACACTGTGAAGCCATTTCAGGTCGTTTGTCTAAGAAGAAAAAAATACAAGCTAACGTTAGCATCGTGTTTGTATTTGAGCTGACTTACCGCTTTAAGCGGAGTATAACTTGTTAGCTGCCTTAATGTTGGTATGAGATGTAGTTCATAGTTTATTTATTTACCTGATGGAGCCGAAGAGGTAGCGATTGGCGAAAAGTTCGGCGGAGCGTTTTGCAGACGGACCACTCTGTACTTCCGGTCGGATACGAAGCGAAAATAATCCGGTGGAGCGTGTCAAATACGGGACACTATTTTACTTCTCCACCCTCCTTTGCATGATATAAAATTATTGCAAGTGCTGCACTGACCTGACTGGTCATTTTATTAATTAGTAAGCTTTCAATCGCGGAATGCACACTTCCGGTGAATTCTTCTTCGTTGGTTTTCGGTGGCGGCTACTTCCGGTCGGCTAACTAGCATCGAAAATAGGAATCGCAAATTAATATTTTGAACGATTCCGGGAAAACCGGACAGTTAGTCCCGGTTCCGAACGATTCTCGATTCTCGATGCCCAACCCTAGTGGCAAATCACCTGGACCAGATGGTTTCACCATTGAATTTTATAAGAAGTTTTCTTCCCAACTCGCTCCCTTACTACTGGAGATGTTTATTCACTTCTTCAATCAGAACCATCTACCACAAACTTTAACGGAGGCTTTCATTTCACTTATTTTAAAGCCTAACAAAGACCCGAAAGAATGTGGGTCATATCGACCTATATCCTTGCTCAATGTTGACGTTAAAATTCTGGCCAAACTACTAGCCTCTAGACTTGAGAATATTATATCCAATATCGTCTCATCAGATCAAACTGGTTTTATAAAGGATCGACACTCCTTTACAAATATTCGCAAACTTTTAAGTATTATCCACTCTCCTGCGTCTGATGAGACTCCTGAAGTAGTTGTCTCTCTAGACACGGAAAAAGCATTTGACAGAATAGAATTTAGTTACTTATTTACCGAATTGGAAAAGTTTGGCTTTGGTTTGAATTTTATATCCTGGATACGTTTATTATATACATCACCCAAGGCATCAGTAATCACAAACAAGATATCTTCTCACCTATTTTCTCTCTCGAGGGGTACACATCAGGGATGTCCTCTTAGCCCACTTTTATTTGCCTTAGCTATTGAGCCCTTATCAATAAAACTTCGATCAAACTATAATATCCTTGGTATTTGTAGGTTTGATACTGAATATAAAATTTCTATATATGCTGACAACTTATTGCTATACATTTCTGACCCATTATCATCTATCCCTAATATTGTCAATATCCTCAATGACTTTGGGAATTTCTCGGGTTATAAACTAAATTTTTCTAAAAGTGAATGCTTTCCAATTAATGATTTGGCACTTCAATTACCAGACACTGCACTCCCTTTTCAAATATCAAAATCTGGATTTAAATACTTAGGTATACATATCACCCGTGCCTTTTCCGATCTCTATGAAAAGAACTTTAAACCTCTTTTGCTTAAATTGGAAGCTGACTTTAAGAGATGGTCTAATCTCTTTTTATCTCTTCCAGGAAGAATTAACTGCATAAAAATGAACGTGTTACCCCGTCTGCTATATTTGTTTCAGTGTATTCCAATATTTCTGACTAAATCCTTTTTTCAATCCCTAAATAAAATGCTCTCCTCTTTTATTTGGGCAAATAAAAATGCAAGGATTCGTAGAGAGTTTTTGGAAAGGCCTAGAGAGAAGGGGGGTATGGCTTTACCCAACATAAGAAATTACTATTGGGCATCTAATATTCAAAAAATCATATATTGGTATCAAAATCCACAATTGGATTGGTGTAGGATTGAAGCAAATTCCTGCCGCACCACCTCACTCTCTGCTTTGATCACCACTGGATTACCATTTTCACCCTCTAAATTCACTTCTAATCCTGTTGTATCTTCTTCTCTTAGAATATGGACACAATTCAGACAACATTTTAAATTAAAGGAATTTTCTTTATACAGCCCTATTTGTCATAACCACCTTTTCCCTGCAGCTAGAATGGATCATACCTTTGCTTTGTGGAGGAGGAATGGTCTGGATACGTGTGACAGTTTCTATATAGATGGTATTTTTGCTAGTTTCAGTGTCCTTTCGTCCAAATTCCATCTACAAAAATATGATCTATTCAGATATTTTCAAGTCCGTCATTTTATTAAAAGCCAGAGCCCAATTTTTCCTACATCTCCAACAGACTCAGGAGTTGAAAAAATCTTACGTAACCCCATGCATATTAAGAAACACATAGCAAACATTTCAAACATAATTACCTCTCTTCGTGAATCAACATTAGACAGGCTTAGAAATGTGTGGTCTGAAGAACTGGGATTTATGGTTTCTGGTGATCTTTGGGACAGTGCTCTGAAAAAAATCAATGGAACTTCATCCTATGCACGGCTTAGCTTGATACAATTCAAAGTCCTTCATAGAACCTACTTTACTAAGTCGAAACTCTCTAGAATATTTAGTGACATTGATGATAGATGTGAGCGGTGTCACCTTGCCCCAGCACACATGACCCATATGTTTTGGACTTGCCCGAAATTAACCGAATTTTGGTCATCTTTCTGTAAAACACTAAATGATGCGTTTAATACCAAGATCAAACCGTCTGCAGAAATGGCAATATTCGGAGTGTTGACTGAAGAATCTACATTAACTGTTGATAAGAAGAACGTTTTCGCCTTTGCTTCTTTGATAGCTCGTAGAAATATAGCC